>LIEC01011177.1:0-10977 GCA_001925005.1 Drosera capensis
TGTGAAAACAAATCCTGTGGTGCTCTTCCTCGTGTCCGAACAGCCTCCCAAATCAGCATTAGAATAACCTTCCAAAACGACATCATTCTTGCTGAAACGTAATGAAGTTTTGGAAGTACCTTTCAAGTAGCGTAACAGCCACTTGACTGCTTCCCAATGCTTCCTCCCTGGATTAGACATGAACCTGCTGATTATTCCCACTACATGAGCAATGTCTGGTCTGGTGCATACCATTGCATACATCAAGCTCCCAACTGCAGGCATAAGGAACTCTAGCCATTTCTGATTTGTCTTTATCCGTCTTAGGTGACTGCTTCTTTGTGAGATTGAAGTGAGCCCCTAAAGGTGTACATGTGGCCTTGGCATTCTGCATGTTGAACCTTTCTAACACTTTCCCAATATACTTCTCTTGGAATAATATTAGAGAGCCTTCAGATCTGTTTCTGCTGATACTCATGCCCAAAATCTGCTTTGAGGCACCCAGATCCTTCATCTCGAACTCCTCGGACAACTGTTTCTTCAATCTGTTGATTTCATCCATGTCAGAACCTGCAACTAACATGTCATCAACATACAACAATAATATGATGTAGGATGAGCCAAAATGTCTCCAGTAACAACATGGGTCCAAGTCACTCTTCTTGTACCCACTCCTGCTCATAAAATTGTCAAACTTTAGATACCACTGTCTTGGCGCCTGCTTTAGACCATACAGACTCTTGGTCAACTTACAGACCAAGTTCTCCTTCCCAGCTATCTGATATTCCTATGGCTGCACCATGTAGATGTCCTCTACAAGATCACCATGCAAGAACGCTGTCTTAACATCTAGCTGCTATAGATGTAAGTCCTCTGCAGTAACAATACTCAAAACAAGTCTAATGGTGGTCATCTTGACTACAGGAGAAAATATCTCATTATAGTCAATACCTCTTTTCTGCTGAAAACCCTTCACCACTAGCCTTGCTTTGTATCTCTTCCTGCCATCATATTCTTCTTTGACCCTGAACACCCACTTGTTCTGCAAAGCCTTCTTTCCTGCTGGTAAGGTAGTCAAGAACCAAGTATGATTCTTCTCAAGAGAGTTCATCTCCTCCTGCATAGCTAACCCCCATTGAGCAGAATCATCCGACTGCAATGCCTCATGATAACACTGAGGCTCTCCATTGTCAGTCAACAGCAGGTAATTCGCTGACGGAGAGTATCTCTGAGGAGGCCTAATGGTTCTGCTGGATCTTCTCACTTCTGGTGTGACTGGAACTGTCTCTTCACCTGTTCTGTCACCTGAGCTCCCACTGCTCCCAGCAAGATCTCTTTCTGTGATATCTTCCAGCTCTGCCTTCTCCTTCTCCTTCTCTGGTAGTTTCTTTGTGCCGTCAGCATCACTTGCAAACATGTCCTTGTACACCGTACTTTCATTGAATGTGACATCTCTGCTTCTAATGATCTTTCTATTCTGATCATCCCAGAAACGATACCCCATATCATCTGCACCATAGCCAATGAAAGTACACTTCCTTGCTTTTGGATCAAGTTTGTCCCTGTCAGCATCTTTAACACGCACATAAGAAACGCAGCCAAAAACTTTCAAATGAGAGAAAGATACCTCCTTCCCTCGCCACTCCTCCTCAGGAATCTTGAACCCCATGGGAACCGAGGGTCCTCGATTAATGAGGTATGCTGCTGTGCTCACTGCATCTGCCCAGAATGTCTTTGGCAACCCTGCATGGATCCTCATACTCTTTGCCCTCTCATTCAAGGTCCTGTTCATCCTTTCAGCAACGCCATTCTGCTGAGGTGTCTCAGGAATAGTTTTTAACATTCTAATTCCATTCTCAGCACAGTAATCAGTAAACTCACTACTACTGTATTCACCACCGTTGTCAGACTTCAAACATTTGATCTTCAGTCCAGTTTCATTCTCAACAGCAACTTTCCACTTTCTAAAAGTATTGAATACTTCAGATTTATACTTCATAAAGTAAACCCATACCTTTCTTGTGGAATCATCTATGAAGGTGACATAGTAGCGCGATCCTCCCAATGATGGGACTGATGTTGGTCTGTACACATCTGTATGAACAAGCTCCAGCTTCTTTGCCTTGGGTGTCCTCCCTGACAATGCAAAAGTGACTCTCTTCTCCTTCCCAAACACACATGGTTCGCAGAAATCAACTTTTACTTCCTTCAATTCTGGAATCTTTCCCTTCGAAACTAGCATCTTCATACCTTTCTCACTCATGTGCCCAAGCCTTTGGTGCCACAGAGTAGAACAATGACCAGCATCATCACCAACCGAGTTTGCTTCATTTGTGGATAACTCTACCATGTATAGAGTACCCTTCTCGAGCAATCACCAGATTTCCCTTCACCACCTTCCACTGGCTATCTCCAAATATGACCCGATATCCTTGAGCATCCAACATGCCCACAGAGATCAACATTCTCTTGAGTCCTGGAATGTATCTCACATCCTTCAAGGTCCATACTGTACCAGCCGATGTTCTGAGATTGATATCTCCCATTCCTATGATGTCTAGGGTCTCGTCATCTGCTAGACGTACTTTGCTAAAATTTCCTGCTCTGAAATTCTGCATTGCATCCCTGCAAGGAGATGCGTGAAATGAAGCACCAGAATCCATGATCCAGGATTCAATCGGGCACTCAACACAGCAAATCAGTGCATCATCTACATCTTCATGTGCTACATTTACTGAGGTGTCCGGCTTTATTTCCTTCGGAGCTGTGCACTACCTTCTGAAATGTCCCTTCTTCTGACAATTCCAGCAAATTGTATCCTTACGAGGTTTGGACTGTCCTCGCTTCTTGGACTTCGACCTGCCACGTCCTGAACTCTGCTCTTTCTCAAACTTTCTACCTCTGCTATCTGTACTCAACAGAGAACCTGCAGTTTCTCCAGAGTTCCTCCTACGAATATCCTCATTTAGAATCAAATCCCTGATTCCATTGAACGTCAATTTCGTAGTTCCCGACGTGCTGGCTACTACAGTCACCGTTTCTGACCAACTCTCAGGCAACGAAGATAACAACAATAGTGCTTGTATTTCATCATCAAAGACAACTTGTACTGACGTCAACCTCGACAGTATAGAGTTGAACTCATTCACATGATCTGTAACACACGCACCCTCTCGCATCTTCGTATTAACCAGTTGACGAATCAGAAATACCTTATTTGATGCAGATGGCTTCTCGTACATGTTTGATAGTGCCTGTATCAAACCATACGTTGTCTTCTCGTTCACGATGTTGTACGCAACGTTCTTCGCCAGCGTCAATCTAACAACGCGAGAGCTTGCCGATCCAGCAAGTTCCATTCTGTCTGGTCCATCGCATCCGGCTTTCTCTCTGCCAGAGGAAGGTGTAGCTTCTTCTGATACAGATAATCTTCGATCTGCATCTTCCAGAAACCGAAATCGTTCCCATCGAACTTGTCGATCTTCACTTTGCCGTGTTCTGCCATTGTTTCCACTCGTCTGAGAAAACCCTAAACTCTGTTAAGAAATCGATAAGGAAAAATGTTGTTCTCTAATTAATGCATAAAATATATCATAACACCTTTACTCATGGTATTCTATCTCTTAGCGAGGTTTACAGAGTTACTTTCTAGTAGGTAACCAAAAGCGACTTTAATTATTCATTAGCCAAGAGACCATTTTCCCACCCTCTAAATATGTTTTACCTATAAAGAAATGTGTAGTACTGTAACAAAAAGAGAATAAGCTGATCACGTTAAAATTTGAATTAATTTTACCGATTTCAACGCCTTTATTCTCTTGAGTGTCGTGTGGATTCATCATGAAACTATTTGAGCTGACTGTTTTTCAGATTGATTATTGGGTGATTGCACAAGTGACTGGTTTATAGCATGACTGATTTTCAGATTGATTCTCTCATTTGAACACTACCTTGACCAGCACGATTCGGGCATGCCAAATTCTTGTGTTCTGGATCACCACAGACGTAGCATACTCCTGCACCAGATCGACAATCCCTATTAAAGTGATCACATTTTCAACATTTCCTACTCAACAATCCAGATGAAGAGTAGTTTTTGGTTTCGGCTCCTCCTCATTGATTCTCGCTTGGCTGAAATTATTGGCTCTCTGGCAAGCGTGAGAAGTTGTTGAAGCCTGTATTCTTATTTTGATCCCGTATTGAGCTTTCGCTTACACCTTTGTGAAATTTCGAACCATTGTTTTCATTAGATTGAAAATTTCGAAATCCTGAGATGTTTTGATCCTCCCTATTGCGTTTGTTGTGTCCCAAGCTCTCATCACGTTCCTTCAAAGTGCGGTCCACTGTGATTGCTGTGTCGTACGTGTCCTGATAGGAATGAATCTTCTAATTTGATAAAGGGGTACATAACCTCCAATTGAGACCCTTTAGAAACTTCGAATCCTTGAACCTTCACTATAATAGAACGAGGGCATGTAGCGCAGGAAAGATGTGAATTGAGTTGCGTATTCCACCACCGTCATTCCATCCTGTCTCAGGGCGAAGAACTCGTTTAGCTTTTGCTCCTTCAGTCATGCCATTGTTGTTAGTATCCTCACAAGTGATACGTTTTGATTCACTTCTTGATCACTTTATTGTTGATTACAGCTGTCATTAACGACCTCATGAGCGTGAGTTGACATTTTTTATTTTGAAAATATGATATGCATTATATTGTTTGTTTCCCACACACACACTATCATATATGTTATATATTTCTGCATCGTCGCATGATGATTATTATGACACATTCAACCAATATGTAATAAAAAAGGTATATTATGACTATACTAATCTTTCCATTATTAAATTAAAACATAATATTGTCCAAATAATTTGAAACAATATTATTTTTTGGTTATCTCAAAACAAGATAGTCTTAATCAAAATTAGATTCCGTATATTTAAAACCCAAATTTATTAAAATTTAACTTCAAATTTTGTCCAATTTATAATAATTCGACAAGTTCCTATCTCTTCTAGATAAATCATAAACTTAATTAATCCTTCAATCGTCATTATAAATTTTCCGTCTTTATCAAGTCATCCATCCCAGAAGATTCGACTCTCCATGTATTAATGTGTCAGCAAGGTGTCTCTTATTATATGCAGTATGTACTTATGTTAGACGTACACCGAAATTTTCTTGATAAATGAGATGTTTACTTTCCCAATGTAACTCTTTATACACTTCACAGCTTCCATCGTCCTTGGCATAACCTACAATCTATGTGCATATCATTTTTCGTTTTAAATTAATTAAAATATTTTTTATCAATCTCAAAATAATTCAAATGTTTTTATTTTTGATAATTTTTTAATATAAAAATATCAAATCAATCTAATATATTATAATATAACCATTAATTCATCTTCATAATTATTATAACAATCCCTATTTTTTAAAAAAAATATTTATTCTTAATAAAAATCTATATAAATTCAGTATTTATATATATTATCCTATCGAATTAAAATATTTTGATTAATTGGGATGAAACGACCACTTAATCTATCGTAGGCTAAACACCAACCTCCCCTTTGTGTTTCTTTTCCATCACGTTTCCATAGTGGAGATGCTTCTCTTTTACGCTCTCAACTCATATATGATCACCAACAAAAAAACACAAGAGTCCTTACATTCAAGATATTATCATGCCTGAACACACAAGAATCGCACACAACACGTATTCCCTATCTTCATACCCCATAAATTTGATACTCATCTAAATGAAGAAAAAATCCACAAACAAATTTATTTAACTATATATACAATCCTTTGATAAAAACGTACTACCATCTTCATCATTATATATCATGGAAGGAGATAGGCAGTTGCATACTCATGATTTTTTAATTATTCTTTTACTACATGGAATTTTCTTTTTGTTATATCCACAAATGCACACGTAACAGCTGCAAGATCTCTTTCAAGTGAGACAGTTGCTGATTCCATGTACCAAGATGTCATAAAAAAAAAACCTTTGTATTTTCGAGATACTTATCTCGGACCCCTGCCAACGACGATGCCTGTCTGTCTTTGCTTGTAAGACAGGTTCTGAAGTGCCGTAACCATGACCCCTTTCTCATCAACTCCCGCTTTCGCCACAAGACAAACCAGCTTCAAACTTCCCAGACGAGGACTATCGAAGCAAACCAGAGTCTCAAACCGAGAAAATGGTAGAAAGCTGGGATCTCAACCCGGAGCCTTTTCGGCAACCCATTGCCTCAAATCGAAGAACCCTTTGGTTCTGTTGTTGCTTCTATGATTCTGTGATTTGCTTGAAAGAGATCCCTTGTTTGAAAAACTAATACATATAGATCTCACAGAAATAGAATCGGATAGAAAAAACAATAGTAGAGAAACATACAAACATACTCACATTTAGCATAATAATTTCACAATCATAATAGCATATCAAATCTGTTATATATGGGTACTTTTATGGTTTGACCAATACAACAAATGTGGGAATACAAAGGAATTCAGGTAGATAGCGTTGAAAATACCAAATAGATAGTAGTTTGAGCATCATTTGTGGAGCTGACGCTAGGTTGATTATCAGCCATCGGATTTATGATTGGTGATCTTCTCCTTAAGCTTGTTTTTCGTTATTGCCACTTGAACACAAATCCGAGCAAAGAGATCCTCCACGAGCTTGAAATAGGCATATCTCCAGCTCTTCTTCATCACCAAAGTACCAACTACTCCCCAGAATCCGGCTGTGAAGCCTGCTGCAATCACCAGGTAGAACCACAACTTCTCGTAGTCATCTTCGTGTTCTTCTGTTGAAGTAGTGCTTGCGGGAAGCTTTGGTTGACTATCCCCTCCTTTGCATTTCTTTGGCAATGAATCTCCACATAGGCCTTGGTTGCCGGTATATATAGAAGGATCAATGAGGGTTTGCAGTTGGCTTCCAGTTGGAATCTCCCCTTGGAGATTGTTGTAGGACAAGTTCAGGTAACTCAGGGAACTCAAGTCGGACATGCTCTGTGGGATTGTTCCAGAGAGGTGGTTATTTGATAGATCCAGAGATTCCAATGATGTCATTTCACCGATCTTGTTTGGGATGCTTCCCGTCAAATGGTTGTATGACAAGTTCAAGCCCACTAGACCAGGAAACTTGACCAGCGCATCTGGTATTCCTCCAACCAAGTTATTTACGGAAAGATCAACGTTCGCCAAAAAAGGTGGTGTTTCCGTGTATTCCAGTACATCTCCTTTAAGCACTTCCGAGGTAGGTAATACCTCATCATCATCAAAATGAAATATGTATGTGAAATTTCCAAGACAAGGAGGAATATTCCCGGTCAAATTATTGTCCGCAAGATCTAAGATTCTTAATGATCTCAAAGAGCATATTGCTGATGGCAATTGGCCCTCGAGATAATTTTCTCTTAGCCTCAAGACCTGCAAGTATCTATGATCAAGCATCCCAGCAAATTGTATAGTCCCAGACAGCTTATTTCCACCTAGATCAAGAACCTGCATATGTGGGCTAACGGCAAAATATGGAATCTCTCCTTGCAGAGTATTATTGCTGAGATCTAGAAATTCCAGGTTAGAATCCTGCAAGAATGATGAGGGGATGGGGCCGGTCAGCTGGTTAGAAGATAAGCTGAGGACTTGCAAATTAATATTCCAACAATTTGGAATCATTCCGGATAACCTGTTTCCTCCAAGATCTAGAGAGTACATTTGTTTCGCTCTGCAAAGTTCTTCAGGAATTGTACCATTTAGAAGATTGTTTGCAAGACGTAGAGATGTTGCTGCAAGGAACGTATACTGCAGAATAGGTCCTGAGATCAAGTTATCAGACAAGTCCATGGCTTCTAGACCAGTGGTAAAATGTGGGATTCTTCCACTTATTCGATTGTAAGAGAGATCGATATACAGTAGACCGGAAGGGAAATCTGGGATGTATCCGTTGATGTTATTGTGAGATAGATCTATAAACTGTGGATTAGAATGGAATGGGGGGATGGAACCGCTGATGTTATTGTAAGATAGATCTATAAACAGTAGATTAGACTGGAATGGGGGGATGGAACCGCTGATGCTATTGCGAGAGACATATATTGTTTCCAGACTAGAAGGTAAAGGTGGGATTTCTCCGCTGATATTATTTGATGACAGAGACAACAACTCAAGGAATAATAGTTGTTGAGTAGAGAACGGGATAGTCCCGTTCAAATTGTTCTCATCAAGAACCAGCCGTCTCAATGAGGGTAATTGTCTCCCAATTTCTGCAGGTACATGGCCATCGAGTTCATTAAATGATAAATCTAGCTCTTCTAGCTGGTGGCTTATGCATGTAGAGGAATTTGAATGCTGCTCTGACAGCTCTCCAGAAAGAATGTTGTTTAACATATACAGCTTTTTGATTCCCTGCGCCCTTCTGATAAAGCTCCAAATTCCTCCCTCGACATGGTTAAAGTTATTGGCACTAAGGTCTAGAACTCTGAGAGAGCTAAAGTTCTGCAGTATCTTAGGAACAAGGCCGCCGAAGGAATTGCCTTCAAGATCCAGGTATTGAAGAGAGGTAAACATGGTAGAATTCACCTGACCACTCTTCAAGAGTCTTTTGTCAAGACCACAATACCCAAGGTGCAGCCTTGACAAGGAAGGAAGTTGATTCAATACATGAATCAAATTGTCCATCCTACTGAGATTCATAGATCTCAAGCCAAGGAAATGCAAGTTAGAAAGACGAGTCAACCAATCAAGGTTGTCCACAAGAAGGGCATTGTTTCCAATTTGAAGGAAGCTCAAGCTAGTGAGATTACCGAGCTGATGAGGCACTAAGCCGCTGAGGTGTGACCGAGATAGGCCGAGATGCTCCAATCGCTTCATGGAGCCAATGAACTCTGGGATTCGGCTTCGTCTGAAATCATTTCCGCTCAAGTCCAAGTACACCAAATGCTTTAAGTCGAGCAAAGCACTGTCTAATTCACTGCTTACCAGACGATTATTTTGGAGATCAAGTTTGATAACGTGCCCTGTTGTGTTGTCGCAGCCAACCCCTTTCCAGATGCAGCAGTCGTTGCCTTTCCATGATGAAAGACTATGCCGAAGGTCTGCCAGGCTTCCTTTAAATCGTAACAAAGCTTCTCTTTCAGCTTGCATGCACTTGAAGCTAGATAGTCCGCTGTTTCCATCATAACAATGGAAAACCAAACAGATCCACATAACAACTGAAATAAGTAGAAAAGTAATAGAACATTTCACTTCCATGTCTTTCTTTTTTTTCACTCTGTAGTTGTTGTTGTTGTTGTTTCTTCCAGGGAAGATCGTGGGTTAGAGTTTGATGGGTTTTTTTTTTTTTTGGAGTGGATGATTATGGGAAACTTGAGGGCAATGCAATTCTTCTCTGCTTTTAATCTGACTCTTCTTCTCTCTTTTCTCGTAGGAGTGGCTGAGATTCATTTGATTGAGCAACGCAAGTCTTCGGTTTACTTGGACTACCGTATCAACTAAGTCCATTATAAGTCCTTCAACTTGAATGGTTGGTCTTTCCCCCCTGCTTGCTTATGAGTAACGCCGGTAATTTTTTCCCCTTCATGTTGTCGAAGGTGTCAGGTTACATATCCTTTGTAGTGGGTACTTATATGGATGGAAATGTCGAGACAGCTTTGTCCCCCGTTTATGATTTGTGTGATCCAGAAACAAGTTTGGTTAGTCACTAACTTGATTTGGGACATCGTTTAGAATTTACCAATTTTTTTATATTTTATTATTATTATATTTTTTTTCTTTTTTCATTGGTAGGTGAAACAGATCATTAGATAACCAATGGTATAATATAATTCCTCCTCATTGGTTAGTCGATGTTGCTTTCTTGGTTGGATGATTGTGGGAAACTTACAGTAAGCTTTTATTTTCCCCTTTGATATTTTCCTGGTAGCTGAGAGCATTTCCTATAGTCAGTATGAAGTTACGTAGAGGAGAATGACTTGAACTACTGAGTCAACGAAGCCAAGTCTTTCAACTTGGAATACTGAGATTCATTTAATTATACTGTATGATGTTTGAGGTGATAAATGGCGGGCAGAATCCCGGGCTATAGTGTCTTGTACAGCACCATGTAGTTTTTTTTTTTTTTTTCCAGTTTTTTTTTCTTCATCGTTTTCCCTATTTTCTGGAACATTGGATCTCAATCTAATGATCCGTAAATAATAGCGCAAAAGGACAGCACAAAATCCCACAGCTGGGAATTCAGATCCGATAAATGGATATGTCCGGGAAGCATACATGACTAGGACTGCAATCAATGACAATAATATTTTGTCGATATATTCCATTTGTGAGTCAGCGACGGGTTTGCAATTCAAAGTCTTGAAACTTTGTTCATTTCCAAACTTAAGATACGTCATCATTATTGCGATGCATATGTTTATTGTTTAATCATTATCGACGACTTACTTTTACCAGGGCGTAGTTTCTTGTTTTGTCAGTTCTGATGGTGCAGATGGGACTGCAGTGACGAACGAATCCGAGAGTCATGTACAACTGTGTTTTTAATCTCAATGCAAACACATATTCATGTCATCCAAAGTTGAGAACACAAAATTGAATATAATAGCAGTAGTTTTTTTTTCTCTCAAAGCATTGTAAAATCATGTGCATCCTGAATTGCTAGTTCATGTCAGTGAGGTATTATACAAGCTTATCGGTTTTTACTTATTCTGGTACGGTATTAGTTTCTACGTGACACCATGGTTCATCAGCAGGAACTGGGAAAATAGGTTTTTGTGAATACCAAAGACCAATTTGTGTTAAGAATTTTGATCACAAATAAAGGAAGAAAAGTATTCTATTGATGAATAGAATTGAGATTTTACAAATCCCTCAAAAACTTCCTAAACCGATGCAATCATCGGAGGTAGACACTTTGTATTGTGTTTGATCCCTTTGCTTCTGGAGGATGGGATGATTTTTCAGGCTCAACCCCTTCCCCT
>LIEC01011178.1:0-25506 GCA_001925005.1 Drosera capensis
TCCGACTGAGTTTGTACAGCATCCATGCCATCTACTATGTCACCGCTCTCCCCTCCATCTAGATATTCAGGTTCCAATTCCCCCTCCTCTCTATCGTCGATATCAACTGTTTGCTGCTGAGACTGAATATTGCCATCATCTACCATCGAATCTGTCTCGCTTGGGTCATGTATGTTCTCTTCTAGAGGGGCAGTGTTGTCTATCATCATATCGGCCTGATCCGTATCGTCTTTGTCCACTTCACTGGGTTCCTCCGTTAGTTTGGACATTTCAATTCCATCATGTTCTGTATCAGAGGCATCCTCATGCACATCCTGCGGTAAGTCGGAAGCTGAAACAGATGGCACTTCCACATCCAGAGGGGCTTCCAGTGTCCCTGAAGATGATGGAAATTCAGGATCTTCTTCGGGGAATTCTGAACCTTTAAGTTTCTTCAATGTGTGGATTTCACTGTCCAGGTCAATGTGCGCTTGTGCAGGTGGTAGATCCTCATGAGGTCCCGAAGCAAACATAGAGGCAGGGCGCTTTCGAGCAGCTGGGTGAGGGACTTGCTTCTCCTCATCATGAGTTGGTAGAGATCTCCCGACTTCCATTTCAGGCAACTCGGTATCTCCCTGAGGTTCTTCTGATCGACCAAGCTTAGGGCGTATCAACTTCCTAGCCGCCTTAGCAGGGACCCTCGGCATAGTGACCTTCTTCTCCCTTTCACCTGAGGTTTTGACAAAAGCAGAAGTAAGAGCTGCTGAGGAAGACGGAAGTGCTTGAGGTTTTAGAAAATATAAAAGCAACATGAATTTTGAGGCTTTTTCCACTTATTAACCGTTTCAGCTCTACATTTTCCTCAACAGATGTTAAAACTAAAATATAACAATGATGTAAAAAAATTCATTGTTAAATTTTAGTTTTGCCTATTTGGTATGTTATATATAATATATTTTGTATTTCAAATAAACTATAATATATTTTAATTTGATAAAATTTTAATATTAAAATATTATTCTTATTCTTATTTTATATCATAATAATTTTTTTCTTCTTTTGTCTATCAACTCACATATCCAACTTTTTTTTCTCATACTATCCATTCATAATTCACCTAATTAGTATATTTGAATAAAATAACACAAAGTCAAATAATTTTTTAATATTTATGTTAGTTAGTATTTTATAATTTATTTGAGAAAGAGAGTATAAAATATAACAAAGATATTCAATCTCTGTAGTGTTGACAAACTCAACATGCTTAAAAAGGACATGACTGAGTCTTTTGGTCTTCAGAGTAGAGTCCTTGAATTCAAGGGCTCAATTTATCAGAAAATGAGGTTTCTTTGGTCTTGTTGCGCGGCTTATCTTCTTCTTTTGGAGTTCAACCAGTTGGTAAATCTCCTCTTCTGTCATTCCAGTTATATCACCAATCAATATCTGTGATTGGTCTGGATTGATCTGGTATAGAGTTTTGGGTCCTTGAGGGATCAACTTTGGTCTTGCAGACCTAGTGATTCTCCTTGTGGTTCTTGCTGATGCTGGTGCTTGTGACATTAGTGATACCACTATTGATACCAGTGGTGCTGATGTTGGAAGTTCTTGCAAATAGTTGCTCAACGGTCTCTTAGCAAAGGTTAAAGAGTCTCTGAAGTGTCCTCAAGATAGAAGATATTGTACAACATTAATAGAGACCATTCATATACTCCCGTTACAGATAACGTCGGAAAAGTACATGATAATGTGATTTGACCGAGTTGATAAAAAGATATTTATAAATTCTTATTATTGAGGATTTGTCGATATCTTTTCATAAATAAGATTATATGTGATTATGAAGAATTCGATCATTATCATTTAAAGTTTGTGATTTTTCAAATACAAAATCAAAAACAAAAAAGAAAAAAAAAATCAACATAACCACCAATTTAAATTCATGATCATTGGATCTTGTTAATCTCAAATAAGTTTATTTGTATCTAATCACAAACTTATTTTTTCCTATTGTACAGTTAACAGTGATAAATTGTGTTAGGGCTTAGGGTTTAGGGTCACCAGCATCAGCAAGAACCACAAGGAGAATCACTGTTGATACCAGTGGTGCTGATGTTGGAAGTTCTTGCAGACCTTGTGTTGAAGTTTTTCTCGACCGTTTGACAGGCAGATTGTGTTGTGACAAAAAACTCCTCGATTAATTTGTCGGTTTGGACCTTCTTCTTCATCTTTCCTTGAGTCCTTTCTGCGAGCAGTTGAGTATCTATGGCCTTCTGCTGCAGTAGATTTGCTTCGATTGCTTTGATAGTCTGCAATACTGACTCAATAACCTTCTCAGGAGATTATTTATCTTGAGTTGTTGTGATTGTTGTTGTCCATGCAGTAGTTACAGTGGTTGGTTGATCGTTTGCATCTTGTGTGGTTGTCATTCTGCTTTCCAAGAATGGAATAACAGCTGTTGTCATTGTGGGCTCTGCTGCTAGGGGTTGAATTGAAAGAGTTGGTACAGCAGAGGTATGTGAATCTGGTTTTGTCTACAGTGTGGACATCTTAACTTCAATGTCCTTGATCTCCTGCTCTGTGTAGCCTTCTGCAGCAAGCTTTTATGTGAATTCAGCTCTAGGCCCTTCTCTTAGAGCTTCAGTTTTTATTTAAGAAGGATGCTGATTATCCTTCCAAATAGCGGTACTTTGGTCCTTACTGATCTTGCAATCTTATACATGAGTAAACTTGCCCAGTTTACTCTTGTCTTGATGAGAATTAGACACATTATTTCCTGTTGTTCGGTGGTTATCTGGTCCTTGCTGAATTTCCTTTAGAGAATTGCTTTCTTTACAATATCTGTGAGTAGTTTGTTTTCTTTTGATAGGAATCTCTTCATGGTTCTTATCCCCTCATTGCTTGTCTTCCAAGCTGGACAACTTCCTTTGGAATGATTCTGGATTCTTCCTTCGGCAGATTGAAACAGTGTGCAAGATTATCAGGGGTGATTTGGATAGTCACATCTCTTGTAGTAGAGGTGTAGGTGATCTGCTGTAGACTGTCTGCAACTTGTCCCTTATTGACGAAATCCATAACTTCATCATCGTATATCGGGCTTGTTTTTTCACATAAGGATTTTAGTTCAGCTTCTTCAATTAGGTCAATTATGTCTCTGACCTCTTTTTGCTCATCACGAATTGAATTGAAGTCAAACACTACTCATGTTTGAAGTTCAATCCTTTTCGAAGGACTCCTCTGAGATTCAGAGGATTTCTGGCTTCTCTTTGATGAACTCTGGCTTCTCTTTGATGAACTCGTACGAGTGTTGCCATTTTTTGAAAGAATTTCGGTGTTTTAAAGATTGAATTGAATTATTGAGAGAAGTTAGGTTTCGTGCAGTAGAGTGCTTTAGAGAGAGAGAGAGTTTGAGCGTTTAGAGAGAGAGAGTAATTAGAGAGAAAAGTGTTCTTCTAATTAAAAAGCCATTGTTTTTATACTCGTTTGGAAAATATGACCGTTGCTAGTGCTTTTTCTAGCCGTTGCGTAGTAATAGTCATTAATTGATTTAGTTTCCTAAAATAGATGCAATAGTGCAGTCATTAACCGTTATGCATTATTTTAGAAAAAACAGTTATTTAATGTTCTTAAACTGATTTAGTTTCCTAACATAGATGCAGTAGAGCATAATTGACTTTAGTTTGCACTCTTCTTATTGATTAAGCAGTAGTGCAGTAGAGCAATGTTTCTAGTGTGCATTTTTCTGAAAGATGCTAGTCGGTATTCTACACCTACAGTAGAGCAGTCAAGCATTTTTTGCCAATCTTATTGTGATAGGAATGTGCAATCTCTCCAATTGTATAGAAATTGATGTAACAAAACTCAAATGTATTAATTGTAATGTAGTTAGGTTGTTCAGGCTAGAAATGAAGTAGGTAGTTGCAGTCTAGTTGTAGTAGAGACGATTGCCAATCTTATTGTGATAGGAATGTGCAATCCCTCCAGTTGTATAGAAATTGATGTAACAAAACTCAAATGTATTAATTCTAATGTAGTTAGGTTGTTCAGGCTAGAAATGAAATAGGTAGTTGCAGTCTAGGTTAGATGCCAGCGTACAGACGGTTGCAGCTGCAGAGACATGAACACCAGATGCAGACTACTACAGAGGACTTTGGATGAACAACTAATACATTGACAAGCAACAAAAGAACCTGAAGGCTTCACGATGAAAGACTGAGTTTACAGACGAGGACCAACATGGCAAGGCATGAACTGAATCAGATCTGAGTGGAGACGAGGGTTACAACAGAGACTAGGTGCAGACTAGTACTTCAGTATGGGATATATACTAGGGCTGTGAAAAAGACTAAGTGCAGACTAGAGCTTGCAGCAGAATAAATTGTAGTAGAGACGATTGTCAGGGTGGGGTCAGAGGTTTGAAGTCAGCCAAGTGAAAATTCAAGTTGAAGTAGCAACGACACAAATCATGGAGATAGTGGACCACCAGCGTTGGAAACGAGATGGTGGGAAACACTAGTGGAAAAGTGTCCCTCTAGGAACAGTAAGTTGTCTACGAGGTTCGTTCCTTAAGCCTATAAAAAGGAACCGATGAAAGCTTATTTAAGTGCCGTTGAACGGATATTGAAAGTACAAGAAAGATGTAAAGCAATCGATCAGATTCAAAGACTACTCAAGAAAGCCAAGTCATGAAAACAGTCAGAAGTATCAGTAGCCTATAGAAGAACAACTCTTGTAGTAGAGCTCAAGATTCGGAGCTGTGCAAAGATCTAGGTTTTTTATCCTTCATACAAGTTAGAGAACTTGTAAAAAGGAAGTTACTTGTAAACTGAAAACAAGAAGAGAGTGATACTTACCTCTTGGCTTGACTACATTCGTCACCAAGGAAAGACTGGACTAAGCTTTCGATCATCATTTGATATCGAGTGTCTGAACCAATATAAACACTGTGTCCATTCACTCCTTTCATTGTATTGATATTAGAATTGCTTCTAATAAACTATCACAGCCGAAATAGAGATAAAGACTCAAAAAGTCATAAATCTCAAGTGTAGACTAGACAGCCTCGTCTACAGACTACCTGAGTAGTCTGTACAAACTACGAGTCTGCACAAAATCATTAATCCACATAAAAAGACCATTAAAGTCTTAAACAACCTATTCACCCCCCCCCCCCCCCCCCCCCCTCTAGGTTGAAACTCGAACCATACAATTTGTATCAGAGCCTGACTTTTCAGACTTAACAGTTATTGGAAAGAAAAGGTCATATATTCTACCTGCAAAGAAGTTACTAACAGTTTGTTTGTGTGAAGATAAGCATCAGAAATGGCACCACCAAAGTTTACAAAATGCCCCAACAGTGGAGAACCTCCAACTTGCTATCTCGAATAGTTCAATCACTCGAAGCTGAGAATGCTTGCACATCTCAACTCAATCGACGAAAGAATGCAAGACATTGTTCTAAATGGACCAAACATTCCAATGATGCCAGATCCAAAGGACTCCACAAGGGAAGTACAGCGACCAACATCTCTCTCAACCAGAGAAGACTGGGATCTAGAGATGGTTGGAAGGAAAGCTCTCAATCAAATATACAAGTCCCTAGGTGACAACATGTTTGAAATTGTAGTTCATTCCAAGACTGCACATGAAGAATGGGAGGCTCTACTCATGAGAAATGAAGGAACAAATGAGATTAGTGAAAATAAGGACGTATTGATACAATAATACGAATTGATTTTAATGAGATCTGATGAGAACCTAACCACATTCTTTGAAAGATTCAACATTCTCATCAACAATCTCAAAACCTTAGGGAAGACATTTGAAAACAAGGAAGTCAACCAAAAGTTTGTGAGATCACTTGGGAAAATCTTGAATACCAAGACAACTGCTATAAGAGAATCCAGAGATCTAACAAAAATGACCCTTGCTCAACTGTTGGCATTCTGTCAAATGCCCAGCTATGTCTTATTTCAAAAGAAGAGGAACAAAAATAGGTATTTAATTTCTCTGACTCAGAAGCTACTACAGAGGAATTGAAGGAAGTATTTCAAGAAACCTCTGAAAACTTTATTTCTCTTTTAAAAAAAATAAAGAAAATCTTAAGCAGATTGCAATTCTCAAAGAGAAATGCAATTCAAATGAAGAGACTAAGAATAGTCTAATAAATGCTCAAGATAATCTGAAAGAAGCAAATGAAAAAGTAAAAACTTCTCAATGCGGTAGTGGAGACACTTACTGTGAGAAACACCGAGCTTCAAAAGCAAGTGGATGCCTGGAATGACAAGACCTTAGATTTACAAAAATTGATCAACACAGGACAATCCCCCCATGACAAAAATGGGTTAGGATATAATGAGTGGTTGAACAACAATATAGATAATAAGGTCACCACCAAAAGACTTGAACAGATCACTACAAAAGTCCTGCAGAAAAGGAACAACTCTACAGCAGCAACAGTGCAGGCAAAAATTGCTTTAATATAGGATATGTGCACAAAAGCAAAGGCTCTGCTGCACAATCTGTACAAAGAAGCAAAAATCCAACTGCTCCAACAACACTAAGACAGAACAACTTTCTCAAAAGATCTTTACTGCAAAGTAAAACCTCTACTGCACAAAGGAATTGGAGTAGACTACCTGTGAGAAAGCATGATAAGTATGTTGGAAAGCAGAAGACAGAAAAACCCAACTACTCAGTATGGAATGATTTATCAAGACCAATTGAGAGAGAACCATACCCCACGTATGCATGCTCATGTAAAGAGCAGCAGACCAAGTGGTTTAGACAACTTAGAAACATAAAACCAAAAGTCTACTGCTTTAATTATGAAAAGATTGGCCACAAATTATTTGAATACTGGAACACACACAAGAAGATAATTCAAGTGTGGATTCCAAAAACTAATCCATGAGGACCTAAATGAGTGGGTACCAAATACAAGCTTTTTATGACTTAATTATAGGAAAAACAAAAAGGCATATGGTACCTAGATAGTGGATGCTCAGGACACATGACAGGGGATAAATCCAGTCTTGAAGATTTCAGAAAAGAATAAGGACCTCTTGTCATATTTGGAGGAGGAAAAGCAGGTACAACTAAAGGTTATGGAACCCTTGGTACAAGTTCCTTAATCTTTAGAGATGTTTCTTATGTTAAAGGCATAAAACATAATCTACTTTCTATTAGTGAGTTGTGCGATAAGAACTATGATGTGTCATTTACCCATTATACATGTCAAGTAAGGGATAAGATCACACAAGAAGTAAAGTTATTAGGAACCAGAAAAGAAAACATTTATACAGTAGATTTTGATTTATCACAATCAGCACAAATCACTTGTTTCTACACCAAATAAGCTGAAGATACAAATTGGATATGGCACAAAAGACTAGCTCATCTCAACTTCAAAACCATAGCTAGACTATCCTCAGAAAACCTAGTATGAGAAATTCCACAAATAACATTTAAAACGGATAAGTTATGCAGGCCATGTCAGGAAGGAAAGCAGATTATGACAAGTTTTAAACCTCAAAATTCCTTAGAGTCAACCAGGATTCTTGAACTACTACATATGGATCTTTTTGGTCCAGTAGAGATGGAAAGCCTAAGTAGAAAAAGATACACTCTAGTTATAGTAGATGATTACTCCAGACATACTTGGGTAATATTCTTACATAAAAAGAGTGAAATATGCAGCCAACTAACAAGGTACCTTAGACAGGTTTAAAATGAAAAAGGAATAGAAGTAATCACAATTAAAAGTGATAATGGCATTGAGTTTGATGAGACATGAATAGATGTTTACTGCAATGATCATGAAATTAAGCATAACTTCTCAGCACCAAAAACACCACAACAAAATGGTGTGGCTGAAAGAAAGAATAGAACACTGATAGAGGCAAAAAGAACAATGCTTTCTAATGCAAACTTATCCAAAAGCTTCTGGGTAGAAGTAGTAAACACAGCTTGCTACATTCAAAATAGGTGCACAATTCACAAACTTTATAAGAAAACACCATATGAATTGTGGAAAAGAAAAACACCAAGTGTTAAATACTTTCATGTCTTTGGAAGCAATTGTTATATACACAACAATGATAAAAACTACTTACAGAAATTCAATCCAAACACAAAGAGGCAACCTTCTTAGGATACTCAACAAACAGCAAAGCGTTCAGAATATATAATAAAAGTACACATACTGTTGAAGAATCAGTTCATGTATCATTTAATAAAAAAGAAATATTCTTGAGAAATGCAAATATATTTGATGAGGAATGTGTGTGCAATGAACAAGTTGCAGAAGAGGTCATTAATGCTGCAGATGAGGGAGAGTCGTCTGCACATAGTGACACTACAGCAGAGGTAAAAGAACAACCTCAAGGACAATTAGAATCAAATGAATAAGACAAAGGAAGATGGATTAAGGCAGACACAGAGGATGATATTATAGGGGATAAAAATGTATTTGTACAGACTAGAAGAACAAGAAATGCAGAATGTCTGTCTAACTGTTTCATATCAGAAATAGAACCTAAGGTAATAAACGAAGCACTAAATGATCCAAACTGGGTAGATGCAGTGCAAGAAGAACTAAATGAGTTCGAAAGAAATGAGGTATGGTACCTTACACCAAGACCTAAAAACTATCCAGTTATAGGATGTAAATGGGTGTTTAAAAACAAATCTGATGAAAATGGAATAGTCATCAGGAACAAAGCTAGGCTAGTTGTTAAGGGATACTCACAGGAAGAAGGAATTGATTTTGATAAAACCTTTGAACCAATAGCAAGGTTAGAAGCTATAAGAATGTTCCTTGCCTATGCAGCATACCAAGGATTTAAAGTCTATCAAATGGATGTGAAAAGTGCATTCCTAAATGGAAAGCTTCAAGAGGAAGTTTATGTTGAACAACCTCCTGGCTTTGAAGACTATGAACATCCAGAGCATGTGTATAGGCTAGATAAGGCACTGTATAGATTTAAACAAGCACTTAGGGCATACTATGAAACTCTCTCAACATTTCTATGTGAGAATAAATTTGAAAGAGGTAAGGTTGATATCACCCTATTTCTGAAAAAGCATAAGGATCACATACTACTAGTACAAATCTATGTTGATGATATTATCTTTGGATGCACTAATGATAAGTTTTGTGAAAGATTTACAGAACTAATGAAATCCAAATTTCAAATGAGTTTAATGGGAGAACATAAATACTTTCTAGGACTGCAAGTATAACAACTAAAAAAGGGAATTTTCTTAAATCAATCCAAATGCTTGAATAATACAATTAAAAAGTATGGATTAGATAATGATAGTCATATGAAAACCCCAATGAGTACTTCAATAAAGATAGAAAAAGATGAACTTGAAAAGAAAATAAATCAAACCATTATTATACATTATCGCAAGTAGACCAGACATTCAATATGCAGTCTGCGTATGTGCAAGATATCAATCAGACCATAAGAAATCTCACTACACTGCAGTAAAGAGAATCCTAAGATATCTCAAAGAAACTCCAAATCCTAAGCATAAGTGGATCATGTTAATTAATCGGAGAAAGATTAATATCATGGTTCAGCAAGAAGTAGACTACAGTATCTACCTCTACTGTAGAAGCTGAATACATTGTTGTTGGAAGCTGTGCTGCACAGATTCTATGGATGAGGTCACAACTTGCACACTACGGTATAATATTCTCTAAAACCTCAATATTTTGTGACAATACGTCTGCAATGGCTATTTCAGAAAATCGAGTGTTTCATTCAAGAACCAAGCACTTTGATGTCAGATATCATTTTATCATGGATCATGTGCAAAAAGGTCATATCAAATTGGAATATATTCCAACAGAAAAATAAACTGCAAACATCTTTACAAAACCCCTTTATGAAAACAAATCGAGAGACGCATAACTCACAAAGTAGTGTTATATATCAACTTTGTAGCATTCCTAATAACGCATCATGGTCTACAAATAATATCATCTTAATTTCTCAACAAATATACTAAATCAGTTGTTATTTTAGTTACCACAAAAAAAACCTAACTAAGAAGACAACCTATGATAAACGCATCATGGTCTTACATGAGTGATGAAAACATCATGCATTCTTTGGGTGCATAAACCGAACAAAATCAGACAAAGGGACGATCAGGAGCCACATGCCACCCTATTATTTCAAACAAATATGACCAATAAACACTGTAGCAAATAGAAATTCATCTGTCTTCGGGCATAAGTTATAAATTTTCACAATATACGATGCCCCTTCAAAGATAGTTGCATAGAATAAAATCACAAAACTCAACACTTTAAGATAAAGTAACAACTTGTCTAAAATAAACCTATATTTTCCAGACCCATGACACGTCTCCAAGAACCCGAGCTTTGAAAAAAACCTCCGATTCTTCCTTGTCTTGAACCTCTCCTAGAGCCTCGTCTTCACCGCCTTCCCCACCGCAACCTTCTTATCCATACGCTACAACACATCCACGCTCACCACACCCTTCACATCTACATAGATCGTATACCTCGTCGGCATGATATGGTTATAATTCACCAGCTTCATGAACGTCTTTACTCTCGACTTCTTCGTCGAGTCCTTTCGAATAATCTTCTTTGGGTACTTCACATTTTCGACGACGAGACACTAGCCCTAGCAACGGTCGTTGGTGTCGTCCTCGAAGGATTTGACTATCATTGTTTTACGAGACACTATGATTTGACTATCATGATCTCTGTGGGTTTCAGGAACTTCATCACTGGTGGTTAGTTTTTTGAACTCAAGCGAATCCTAGAAAAAAGCATATCAAGGCTGCTACTGAGGAGGTCAATGAATACATCAACTAGAAGGAGATGATGGCAATGATGATAATGGAGGTGACCATCCTCAACCAGATCTTCATGATGATGAAGATGACATTATCAATCAAGTTGTTGCCGAAGGAGTGCCTATGCAGTTGAGTGTCGCTGAGAAATCTGTAACCAAGGAGATTGCAGACTAGACATTGGAAGCTACAGACGAGCAACTGGAACCTGCAGACGATCCAATGGAGGAACAAGCATGCGAGATATCTGCTAAAGAAGGAGCTGCTCCCTCTACTGCTGGTCAAGAAGCACGAGCAACACAACAAAAAAGAAGCAGACGACCCTGAAGCCCTCTCCACTGACGAATCCGTTGATGAGACACCATTGATAATTGCTCTTGGAGCAGAAAAGGCAATTAGTGAGAATGAAGATGAAGCCCAAGTCACCTCACAAAAGATAGAAGGACTTTCAGACATTGAAGAAGATTCCCCTGAAGGTGAAATCCAATCTATTGAAGCCCCAATAACTGCAGACAAGTTCATCATCCCTGCAGACGAGATTGTTGATAAAGAAGAACCAAATCCAGATGCCATAGATGACAAACAAAAAACTCCTCTGCGAGCCATTGAAGATATTATGTTTACCCCACCAACTGCATTTGGACTCGCACCAATGGTAACACAAGCTCCCTCAGCCATCCTGGAGCCAATGTACAGTGGAACATCTACCCCAAAAATGACTCCAACCGCCATTAAAGACTTAAAGAAAGTCTTTGAAGAAGCTAAAGTCCAGATTCTAGCTGTTCAATCTCAAGCACAGTATACAAGACTTCCTTTTTTCCCCTCAGAGAACACAACTCAATACAGGCTGTGCCAGCTTGACCAAGAGATCTATGGACTCCACTCTTGGATCAGGACTGCCTTCAAAGATCTTCTTGAGACTTTAGAACCAATTGCAGCAAACCTGGAACACGAAAAGGAGACTCGGTAAACAACCTTTGCCACCTTTGGAAAACGGCTAACCACTCTAGCTGCTGAAGTTACTACTCAGACAAAGCAGACCAGGTCAATGCACCTCCAAACTCACAGAACCCACAGCTCAAACTTCAGACAATTCAAGGAGCAACAGTCTGCAGCACTCCGCAAGTTACATGAAACAATGCAGACGACCAAAAAGAACATTGATGAGCACATGCGAATCAATGACATCAAGTTTGGCCTTCTTGAAACCAAGTTGCAAGTCGTCCAAAGAAACATTTTCTCTGAACTTAAAGGCTTCATGCTTGCTCTTGAAACTCTCAACTCTACCCTTAATGCTAACAAAAAAGAGGAGAAACCATCTAAAGAGCAACAGCAAAACCCTTCTAAAACTCAGGGGGAGAAGGAGAAAACCTCTGAAGCAAAGAGGAAAGGCTCGGAAGAACAAGGAAGGGACCCAAGAGACCCAAGCATCATGAACAAGACAGGCACAGGAAACGCAGCAGAGAATCTGAGGAGGAAAGGCGATACCAGCACAGAAGAGGGAAAGAGCATCAAAGGTAAGACTAAGAATGCTCTTAATTATTTTGTTTTTGTTACGATATGGATTATGTTGTCATAGACAATGTAATTAAGATGAAATCAATTTCAACTTATAGTACCAAATCTGATTAAAACAAGAAAGCTTGTTGGTTTGCATAGAAGTTTTTGTTATCATCAATTTTGGGGGAGATTGATAGGAATGTGTAATCCCTCCAATTGTATAGAAATTGATGATTGACAGGGTGGGGTCAGAGGTTTGAAGTCAGCCAAATAAAGATTCAAGTTAAAATACCTACGGCACAAATCATGGAGATAGTGGACCGCCAACGTTGGAAACAAGATGGTGAGAAACACTAGTGGAAAAGTGACCCTTTAGGAAGAGTGAGTTATCTACAAGGTTTGTTCCTTGAGCCTATAAAAGGGAACTGGTGAAAATTTACTTGTGTGCTGAAAAACAAAGTTTGAAAGTACAAAAAAGTACAAAGCAATCAATCAGATTAAAAAGATTACTCAAGAAAGTCAAGTCGTGAAAACAGTTGGAAGTGTCACTAGTCTGCGGAATAACAACTCTTGCAGTAGAGCCCAAGATTTGGAGCTGTGCAAAGATCTAGGTTCTTTGTCCTTCATACAAGTCAGAGAACTTGTAAAAAGGAAGTTACTTGTAAGCTCAAAACAAGAAAATAGTGATACTTATCTCTTGGCTTGACTATATTGGTCACCAAGGAAAGACTTGACTAAGATCTCGATCATCATTTGATATCGAGTGTCTGACTAGTATAAATACTATGTCCATTTACTGTTTTCATTGTATTGATATTAGAATTGATTCTGATAAACTATCACAGCCGAAAAAGAGATAGACTTAAAAAGTCATAAATCTCAAGTGCACACGAGACTGCATCGTCTACAGACTACCTAAGTAGTCTGCACACAATACCAGTCTGCACAATATCATTATTCCACATAAAAAGACCACTAAAGTTTTATTCAACCTATTCACCCCCCTTCTAGGTTGAAACTAGAACTTTTCAAACCTTTTGACGATCATATGCATGAGAACTAAAGATGATGTCGTTTTTACCACCATTGACCTCACCACGGGCCCATTAGCACTACAATATTTTGTGCTCCTCAGCTCTTGAACTTAGAGTGGAATAACTTGACCTGTAAAATATCCATGTTGACTTGTAAACCGATCGAAGTCAAGGGTGCTTGGATTAGAAGACATAGAGCCTGGTTATAAACACGTACGGTAGTGTTCATATGACCTGAAAAGCGAGCAAAGCCAACACTTGACAAATACTGTGAGCCAGATGAAACTCCCCTGAGCCATGGAGGATCAGCCGGAACCTGCTCGGGAGCTCTTCATGTACATAACATATTGACTAGTCTCACTCAAGCTGTTTGTCGTCATCTAATGTGTTTATATTAAAGACAATATAGTAGGGAAGGGTGGATGAGAGGAATATAACACATCAGGATTATATACAATACCGTCAAACACACCTCTACTTCTTTACATACATCGACTGATGAGGAAGTTCAAACTCCCAAACTGTAAGAAAGGAGGATTTAATGGTGGAGAAGAGAATACACTTCAAGATCATCAGCAACTTCATCGCTATCAAGACTCTCAGTAAGACAACATTTTACCATAACTGAAGAAGATATATGAGAGTCATGCAGGAAGCTGAACATACCCATGATAAGCAAATCACCAAGGAAGTCTGACAAGATGAGTTGTCTCCGCAGCTAATTCCTCACAATGAACTCTCACATTAGTTCCTCGCTAACTATGCACAAGACTCTAACCGGAAACTCCCATATACTGCTTTGCAAATTATACACACGATCATAGCTGAGGAAAACCCATGCCCTTGCATCACTCAAGCTTTTAGCGATTAAAGTTTGTAGTCGCCAAATAGTCTCTAAAACTGATTTTTTTTTGTTGTGCAATCTCACAACGTCCTAAAAAACATGTCCGATATAACCAGACCATGTGCCCGGGCATGGTCCAAACCTAATTCTAAGCGCTTCAATGTTTTTTCCTAGTTTAATGTTTCTTTACAAAATAGGTTGGGCGTTTTGTAATTTTTCATGCATTGTTTCGAACTCCTTCTCTTTTTAACACTTTTCTACAATAATTACAATATGTGACAATTTAAAATCATAATTCACATCTCGTTTTCCCCAAACAATTGATTGGATAAATTAAAAATCATCTTCATGACTGTGTGCGGTAAAAGAAAGATGCTTGATAAACTAGTTATAGTGACAAAAGACGATAACATCAACTAAAGAAAAGAAAAATTAATATCACATTCTAATAAAAACATTACATATTTCCCCACGTCCCATATTGAGTGGAATATATTGGACTTTTTACGTAAATTTATATATAAAGACTATAATATTTTTGAACTTATATGAGAGGAAAGAGAGAGAGAAAATAAGAGTAGAAGTGATAGTGGCTCTTCAGATTACAACTCGGAAGATAATAGCTCGGAAGATGACTCCTCTTCGGATGACGATGATGAGTATTGCCGTTTTTTTCTCGAAGGAATCATTCAGCCTCCTTGTGCTTTTGATGACGGCAATTATCTATGTTATATAAAAGTGGATGATACCATTTGTGCACGTTTTTTAATCAGTTTTTTAATCATATGAAAGAGGGATGGATTAATGACTAGTTTTTTGTGGTTGAACTTGTTTCGGACTCTTCAAAGTGTGTTTTGTTGGATGCATCATGTCTGTCGATGTCAAGAATCTGCTACGACTTTTGTGTGGGTTTTGAACAATGTTATAATCTCTTTACTATCATGTCGGATTTTAATGAATAATTTATATTAGTGTTGTCATCCTTTTTGCGATGGCATGGGCTTTGAAAGTTTTTAGTCAAAGGATCCTCTTGCTTCACTGTGGCCCGAGTCCCTGATTGACTAGCTATATCTGTTTATTTCACATTCGATGTTTTCCCCCCACACCATTGATGGGTGATTGGAAGAGCCTGTTACAACAAAAATATAAGAAGTTGAATGTCTTTCTTGAAGAAAAGATACAGACTCCAGGAAAAGAAAAGAAGGTTAGGAGTCGATGTAACAAAAATTTCATTGGTTACTCACCTCGTCCAAACCTACACCCCAATCGAAATGACAAATCCCACACCCTATCCCCACACCTATAAAATCATGGATATAACAAAAAAAAAAAACAAAAAGACAAGGATAGTTATTAGACATTTCATTTTAAAATATAATGAATAGTTTAATTAGAAACATGAATTTATATGGATTTTGAATTTTTATAAGATTTGATGAGAAAAAAGTATTTTTTTTTTTTTATAGTGATAATGAGGTTTAAAAGAGAATCAAAAAGTGAGGAGAAAAGAACTGATGAACTAACTATAACAAATAATGATTATTTTAATATTTTTAAATAAAAAATTACTAAATAAACTATGGTAGCACGAGTCATATAATTATATGCAAATTCAAAAAGTGATTTAAATGAGATGAGAATCAAATGCAAATCTAATATGCACATCGAGAAATCCCAAGGATTTAAATGTTGTGTGTTACTTGACAAGAAACTCCACTACCTTGTCCATATATTCAAGCTGCAAATCTTGATTCCCAAACAACGTCGTGGATGCTTCATTCGCTTTCTGCCAATAGATCGCGCCATCTTCGTCCACCACCACCAACCTCAACGACTCAGCCACCACGTTCTCTGTGAATGATCTGTTATCTCTGTGATTGGCCGAGTGCTTCCACCATCGAGCGTTAAGAGCTGACGAGCACAACATATCCTAGTGTTCGTGGCCCCATGATCGGATCACCGGTGGTCAAAACGACACGATGGGAATTCCCCATGATGTACTATATGATCCGTACATGATCGTCAAGAGGATTACCTTCATCAGCATCCTGTTTTGAAAATATGTTAGCATATGAAATTGTGTAATGAACTGTAGAAGGTAGATAGCGATGCAGTCGGACTTCTCCAAAATTTATGGGGATGATGATGTCGCATCATTTACGGTGATCTGCCATCTATCATGTGTCATTGTTCACTGTTTGTATTTTCCTTCAGAATCCAAATCCAACGTACGATTTTCTACCTTGATTTGCCAAAAAGCGACGACATAAAATCCATGAAAAATGTCTCAATCATTTGTTTATTAGTAGCTGAAACAGTAAGCGATCAAAGTCTTACAGTATTACAGATGGAAAATGCCAGACGGCTGTCTTCTAAGGGATTAGTGATCACACAACTGCGATGCTCGACTTATGTCTTCTGAGGGATGAGTGATCATTAAACTTGTGTATATCATTAAATTTATTCGAAACGAAGTCTTACTTCCGGATACAACATCATACGGTGAAAGCATCCTATCGATAAAATGTCACCATACTATGATAAAGTGTTGCTTCTTACTACTTGGTAAAAAACCTCACTACTTTGTCGATATATCGACGCTGCAAATCCTCATCCCCAAACAACACCATCGTCCACCATCACCAACCTCAGCGACTCAGCCACCGTGTTCTCTGTGAATGATCCGTTATCTTCGTCCCGAGGCACCTCGTACCCTGCTTGCCACATGCTCGCATTCCTCACGACGAGCCCTTGATTAATGAACATAAGTAGCAATATCAGTGGCAATCCGACGTAAAGAGCCTCGACCACCGAGCTCCATCCGTTGTGGCTCAAGAAACCACCAATGGAGCTGTGACTCAGGATCCTCAACTGAGGTGCCCAACTAGTCCATACCAATCCACGCCCTTTGGTACGCTCCTCGAACCCATCGGGCAGTACTAAAGGCGCCTTATTGCCCTTTCCTGTATTCACTTCTTTCTTTAGCACCCACAAGAAATGTAGCCGTGATAGCTCAAGTCCTCCTGCCAATGCGGCCAGCTCATCTTGGGTCGGCATCGCCTTGCTCCCAAACGCTACGTAGATCATGGAACGATCCTCCTTTCCATCTAACCAGTCGCGAATGAGACGCCAATCCTTTCCTGCATCGTCAGGTTTCTATGGTTTTGATGGAAATACCAACCCGATCGGGAAAGCAGGCTTGCCATGAATCTGCTCCAACAGATGCAAATATTTGTCGTCGATCTCCCAACAACTACGAACCAATATACCATCGGAACGCCCCAACGTGGACTTCATCCTAAAGAAGTCCGAGGCATTCTCAAATTAGGCTTGCATCATCAGCTTCTTGGCTTCATGGAGCTTGAACACAACCTTTGTAGGGAAAGTGATCCATTGACGTGGTACTGTCAGCTCTTCGGGCACCCTGACTAGTAAAGAACTGTATTCCGATGGACTTATTGTGATCGTTAGCGTATTGGAGAAATATATCGAGAAGAACGATGGTTTGATCCCGAGCTTGGCCGCCACATGCTGCAATGAGTAACAAGAGAAGTCATACACGACCCAGTGGGGAGACTGAGCAACAAGCAAAGCCTCCATTGGCTTCTTGAGAGAATCATACGCTCTTTTGAGAATCTCCGTCTCTTTCATAGGCAAGTCGGACGTGGCCTCGGCCTCTTGTGGTAAGTCCTCGACCCGAGGCAACTCGAGCTCGACGAACTCTATCGTCGAGGCGAGGGTTTGAGGGATCTTGGGAAGCCGCTTGATGTTCCTAGTGGTGGAAACGTATTCTTCCTCCCTCAAAAGCCCTATATGGTGTTGGGAACACTTCGGGAGCAATTGCTTTATCCAACATGGTCTAATGTTCCAGTCACAAGGGGCACGAAAGAAACAGGTAAATGATTTTATGGACAAAGCATAACTTACGGTACTGCTGCGGACCTTGTTGGTCACTGACTTCTTTTATAGCATGCTCATCTATTAGGTCCGTGGTCATTCATTCATACTTGATATGGAGTTTTCGCCCTTCAATTGACAGGGTCACCTCCTTTCTTAATGCGGCTTCACTCGATGGGAAGTACAAAGGTCAGGGATGGAGAAGCCAACAACTGATGATCTGGTAAAGCTCTTGGAGGATGTCCGACTTGGCTACCTCCTGTCTCGTTTTAATGGTCTAGATACTACTTGCGAATGGTCTAGTGTTTTATCCTTGGGTGAACAACAAAGGCTAGCCTTTGCACGTCCTCTGCTCTCTAAGCCTGATTTGGTTCTTCTAGATGAATCTACCAGCGCTTTAGACGAGGCGAATGAGGTACGTTTGGCCTTTCTCTTTTCCTTCTTTTTTTTTTCTACCTTGTTCTGGTTTATTCATACTGAATTGAGTTATTTTCCTTCTTTCTTTACTAGTGGAAGTACAACTTGTGAAGTACTCCGAGTATGAATTGATTGCTTTTATCTTGGAATCCTAACCTATGGCTTTTGATGCAGTCTCATTTGTACCATCTGATTGATTATGTTGGTCATCGGAGCAGCCTATTTCGCTATCACAAAAAGGTCTTGAAAATATCTCCTCCAAATCGAGGAAGTGTTGAAAGAAACTGGCATGCTGAGTCCATCAGTCAAGAAACACAATCTAATGCTGTAAGCATCAACTCCTAGCAAGCTCCGTTCCATCATCATGGCGATCATTCCTATGTTATGACTTAGCTATCAAAGTATCAAGGTTTGTTGCATGCGATGAGTTGTAAGCCGCCCTCATTGTGATGCTTATACATTATTGCATCTGCATACGACCATGAGATCCAGGGGAATTTATACTACAGCTTGTGAAATGGCTTAAAAGGGTGGCCTATGTTCCTGAGATTGCGGTGCTCTTGTACCAGCAGCTCTATCCTACATGCAGAAGCATTAGAAAGTACAGAACGAACTTCACGATCTATTGTCATGTCCATGACCATTGCCCTTTTTGTTGTAACCTCTATGCACCCAGCCCATATGATGATACTTTTTGGTGTGGGTTAGTTGACAGTTGTCTGTTGTGATGACGCGTGCTTTTCATCTTGCAGGTATTTATAGTTGTATGAAAAGCTTTTGTGATGTTGATACACTGTTCAATGGTTTCCAATTCAAGGACGGGGGTTCTATCCTGACCACTCGATACTGCCTTGATTATCTCATGCTAAAAATCTTTATATTCTCTGCTTTCAACATGTGCAATGTCGACATAGCCTAAGACCTTACAAGTAACAATATTACAAAGAGTATTAGAACTGTTTTGAATGACAAAAGATATCATCATCCCAATATTCCCTGAGAAAATCGAAAAAATGTTGAACTTATCTCACTCCCTATCTCGTGTCAGTCACGGTAGCCAAAACCCTTGCTTAAGCATTGAAGATACACCCTCACAAAACATGCTAGATGTTCACACGCTCCCTCTCATGAACTGCGTATAAATTCAATATCCTGAAGCAAACAGAGCACGTGTGATCTGCGGATCAAAAAAAAGAAGGCTTGCCTGTCTTCTGACCAGAGCTTGCTCCAACTATCTGTATCACCGGGTTCTGAGTTCAGTATGTTCGCCGACGGAAGACAGTTTGAAACATAGGCTCGATGATTTTCTTTCCAAATCTGAAATCCCATGAGCAAATTAAGATGATGATAAGAGGGAGAACATCATATCAGAAGATTTCTTCCCACGATTTGTTGACACTTGGTATTATGGTTTCTGGAGATAGGAACTTGACAGTCTCCTTGAGTTAAGTGAAATTGGAGTGTCACTGAACCAGTCAATCTATTCAATTGCAATATCAGAACATTTTATACATCTCACTGCACCAGTCAATCTATTCAATTGCAAACCAAACAAAATCAAGCCAAGGCTTCTGACTAGACTTCTGCTTTGAACAAAGAACACAGTACCACAGATAAATAGGCAGTGTCATCCTGCGCTGAAAATCTTAATGCGAATGGAGTGAAAATATGAAAAGATGTATCAGCCGCAGATAATATATATATCTAGAATAGAAACTGGCAAGCAGCAAAATAATTACTCTGCTTAACATATTTCCCTTTCTGAAGTTCAAAATCTGAAGAGACCCAAACAAATCTCCCCACCAACTCTTTTCTTACCAAATGTAAGGAAATACTTTGGAAGAACAATCCATACCCATACTTTGGGTTGTTCTTAAAAACTATAAAGGCCATGAATTACCATATGATAGTACCCTATTGCCACATTCTTCCCGTGGACTTTTTCTTCCCCTTGCCGAATGTCCAGCCAGTAGGAGAGAATGAAACTATTAGACTGAACCGGTCCTGGAGAACAAAAATAAATTTAGATTGGCCATTTCATTCTAAGAGCAAATATATGGGAATGAGTGACAACTCAGATTGAAACGAATATTGTGTGCAGATATGAAAGGCCATAGTACAGTAGGAAAAAATCTAAATGATGAAATCAGTATTGCCATTGGTTAGTCAAAGGCTCATGCTGGAAGGCAATGACTCCAAGGGCATAATTCATGGCGGTCAAACTTTTCTGCAACAGATTCACATGATGATTTCCTTGCTATGGAGCTATAGATAAATTAGAGATCACAAGAAATGTTGAGATACTGAACTTCTCCGATATGTGGATCAAATTTTCATGAAAATACTGCATAACTTACGGCATATGGTTGAGATATCTGTTTCAACCGCTTGAAGCTTGCTAATGTCTATAACGGGACTACGTGAATATGAGGCTCTGCCTCATGTACTGTGAACCTTTGCATATCTTCTTCAGGAATTCCCAACCACTTGAGGACTCTCAGCTTAGCAGCAGAAATATGGATCTTCTTACGAAGAACACGAGCAACTTCTAGAAAGACTCTGTTTCTGGTAGCACGAGAAACTCACAGAGGAATCAGTCGGTGAAAATAAGAAAGAACAATATGGAACAACACGTGGTCAAAGATAGACTTACCAATAGTGTAAGAACCAATAAGAAATAGAGTTTTGGGGTTGAAAGACTCCGCTTGGATTGCCTCAATTACGAACTGTATGACAGCATCCTGGTTTGGAAAATCATACTACAAGCAAACACAATAACACAACAGTCAGATAAATGTAATATCAGATAATTCACCGACAATCACTAAAAAATAAGAATTGCTATCAGTAAATCACATATCAAATCTTAAATTCAAAGCTTCGACTAAGCGTAATTTCCTGCCATGCTAGACAAATTCGGTCGGAACATGAATTTGGCAGTACAGTGCATTTTTATCCAGATTGTGAATCGATGTTTGTGGTCGAATGAATCAATTAAAATGGTAGTACATGTGAAGTGACATCGAGTTTCTTGTTAGTAAACATAGTAAACGGGCTAGAGTGAGACATATGCAACAGAGCCTAATCACCAATCAAAACAATATCATAACAAGACCATTACTCAAATGATACTATTGTAGTACTCAAAAGACCAAGTATTTCCCTCATTTAACTTATTTACACCAGGAAAGAAAGAAACACAGTGTCGTCATTCACATAGACAAACCTAATATTATTAGATAAAAGATTAGGAAAATAGTGTCAAAGTGACCAGATTTTTCATCAGTGGCAGCCAATTAGTATTTACCAACTAAGTACTATCATTTTAGAAAAACATTCACCAAAATTTAGAAAATGATATTCAGCATGATGTTTGTACCTTTAACATGGCAAGGAAGAGCTCATTCAGGTCTCGGGGGTATCTACCCTTGTAGCATATTCTTTTAGCAGTCCTTTCCTTTGGTCAGCTTGTGTCTTCAGTTTTGCTCGCTTGGTTTACCTCGCGACCAAAGGAAACCAAACTATTCCCGTAAAAGTGCAAGACCAAAATGACATTTTGAATGGACACAATGATCAAGACCATTAAGACACACTCATACTTGACTGTTGAAAATAGTCAAGTGCATTCGGGACAGTGTAGTAGTTTATGCTATCACCAGCTTGAGCTAGGACACCGATCGTCTCCAATAACAAGTCATGAGGTTGCTCCCATCCAAAACAATCCAACTGCTTCAAGCATCCCCATCACATTCTGATATTTATCAAAGTTTTGAGGTATTAATGTCGATGATCGCAATGCTTGGAAGAAACAAACTTGTATTACCTCTTATCTAACGGGAATATGCCATCATCTCATATCTTCGGAACTTATTCGGTGGCTTCTTTTTTGAAATTTTGGCAGCATACATAGAAGCATATTGGCTGCTTCTAAGAATTATGTCTGCTCTTCCTATTATCGTGATGGAGCAACCATTACTATTCAGGTACATCACGATGCTACAATGGATCATCCTGCAATATTCAATAATTATATAATGCAACTATTGACCATTTTGAAAATGATTTGATTCAGTTTAAGAAATGATGAACAAGTAACCCATTGCCAACAAGCACCCAAAGAGGACCATTTGTCGAGCCATAGCCTTTGTCATTGCAATCAATTTACTAATCATCGCCTTTTATTCCGCATATTTTGATTTCTTGCTTGATTTCTAGAGCCATTGAACTCATCTAGTCGCCTTCCTAAGGATTAAGAAACCCTAACAAAGGGAAACTACATCAATATCGTAAACAAAACAAAATAATCAATCAATAGAAGCCAACATGCTTGAATCAATTAGATCCAGTACATGCATCCACTGTTGCATAAAGTTATGACCTCGCCACAAGGGTATTCCAAAAAACACACCATCTCGACACCAAGTATTTCGTATCCCTGTCGAGCCCAACCACTGGACCGTAATCATTGACTGCTGTTGATGTGAAAATCGCCAATGAATCGAAAATTATTTGATTCATCTTAAGAAATGATGAACAACTAACCCATCGCCAACAAGAACCCAAAGAGGACCATTTGTCGAGCCATGGCCTTTGTCATTGCAATCAATTTGCTCATCGCCGCCTTGCATTCCGAATATTTTGATATCTTGCTTGATTCCTAGAGCCATTGAACTCGTCTAGTCGCCTTCCTAAGGATTTCGAAACCCTAATAGATGGAAACTACATCAACATCGTAAACAAAACAAAACAATCCATCAACAGAAGCCATCATCAACTATATCACCAGCTTGAGCTAGGACACCGATCGTCTCCAATAACAAGTCATGAGGTTGCTTCCATCCAAAACAATCCAACTGCTTCAAGCATCCCCATCATATTCTCATATTTCTCAATGTTTTGAGGTATTAATATCGATGATCGCAATGCTTGGAAGAAACAAACTTCTATTACCTGTCATCTAACAGGAATATGCCATCAACTCATGTCTTCGAAACTTACTTGCCAACTTCTTTTCTGAAATTTTGACAGCATACATAGACACATATTGGCTACTTCTAAGAATTATGTCTACTCCTCCTAGTAGCGTGATGGTGCAACCATTACGATTCAGGTACATTATGATGCTACAGTGGATCATACTCCAATGGTTGCATACCATACTAACATTAAAAAAAACTAACAATAACATGATTGAGAATGTGATCCAACCAAACAGATTTGTTGGATGTTACAGCAAGTAAAAATATACTAAGAATACTGCAACATTCAATAATTATGCAACGCAACTACTGACCATTACAAAAATTATTTGATTCAGCCCAAGAAATGATGAACAAGTAACCCGTTGACAACAACCACCCAAATTCGGACCATTTGTCAAGCCATGGCCTTTGTCATTGCAATCAATTTGCTCATCATCGCCTTGCATTTCGTATATTTTGATTTCTTGCTTGATTCCCAGAGCCATTGAACTCATCTAGTTGCCTTCATAAGGATTTCGAAACCCTAACAAAGGGAAACTACATCAACATCGTAAGCAAAACAAAACGATCCATCAATAGAAGCAACCATGCTTGAATCAATTAGATCCAATTCATGCATCCAGTGTTTCATAGAGTTATGCCATCGCCACAAGGGTATTCCAAAAAAGACGTCATCTCGACACCAAGTATTTCGTATCGCTGCCGGGCCCAACCACTGGACCGTCATCATTGACTATTGTTGATGTGAAAATCGCCAATGCAACGAAAATAATTTGATTCACCTTAAGAAATGATGAACAACTAACCCATCGCCAACAAGCACCCGAGGAGGATCATTGAACTCGTCTAGTTGCCTTCCTAAGGATTTCGAAACCCTAACAGAGGAAAAGTACATCAACATCATAAACAAAACAAAACAATCAATCAACAGAAGCCAACATACTTGAATCAATTAGATCCAATACCTGCATTCACTATTTCATTGAGTTACTTTCTCGCCAAAAGGGTATTCCAAAAAAGACGTCATCTCGACACCAAATACTTCGTATCGCTGCAGGGCCAACCACTGGACCATGATCATTGATTGCTGTTGATGTGAAAATCGCCAGTGAAGCGAAATTTATTTGATTCAGCTTAAGAAATGATGAACAACTAACCCATTGCAACTAAGCACCCAGAGAGGACCATTTGTTGAGCCGTGGCCTTAGTCGTTGCAATCAATTTGCTCATCACTCCCTTATATTTCGCATATTTTGATATCTTACTTGATTCCCAAGCCATTGAACTCGTTTAGTTGCCTTCCTAAGGATTTCGAAACCCTAACAGAGGGAAAGTACATCAACATCGTAAACAAAAAAAACAATCCATCAACAGAAGCCAAAATGCTTGAATCAATTAGATCCAAAACCAGTATCCACTGTTTCATTGAGTTATGCCCTCGCTACAAGGGTATTCCAAAAAAGACGCTATCTAGACACCAAGTATTTCGTATCTCTGTCGGGCCCAACCACAGGACCATGATCCTTGATTGGTGTTGATGTGAAAATCGCCTATGAAGCGAAAATTATTTGATTCAATTTAAGAAATGATGAACAATTAACCCATTACCAACAACTGCTGTTAATGTGAAAAATTATTTGATTCAGCTTATCGACGATCAGCACTTTCAATCCCTTCAAATTTGCTTTCTCTTTTCTCCGTGTGTTTTTGTGGAGGTTTATCGTCGATTTTTTTCTTATTTTGTTTTGATCTTGTTTTGAATTCCATGATTTTTTTAGATCTATGTTTGTATTTTATTTATATTTTTCATGAGATAATTATTTTTGTGTAATTCTTTTTACTATATTATCACTATTGTCATTATTGTGTATAATGTCTAAATTGTTTGTGATTTTTTTTTACTAATACATTAGTAACCTTCACCGAGGACAAATCCTGGATCCACCACCGCAGATCACCCCCTCATTTTAAAAACACAAAATCTCCTCTCTCTTTTTCCCCGCTCCAAAAAAAAAAA
>LIEC01011179.1:0-15774 GCA_001925005.1 Drosera capensis
TATCATTTCCTCTGCGCTTTCTACGCGTCCTTGCTCGTCGACTATCTCCCCATCGTCGTCGTCGGAATTCACCGCTGCTGGTTCCGCCCGGAACATCTATGCGCAAAGTCGAGGTAGATGAACTTGCCTCTCCTGCCGCAGGTAGTGAACAAGCTGCACCATCGGCTGAGTTTCTTTTGGTTGCCACACCTTCTGGCTTCTCGAAGCTTGTTAGGAGACAGATTGGTTTGGCTAACTCCAAACTAATCTTGTAAAGGCGATTTGATGTGCGCTTCAAGAACATCAGCAACCTGCCGTTGTCATACACCTTTATGGAATCTCCCACCATATTCACCTCGCTCCCATTCTCTGTTATTTGTCCAAGACTGATGATATTAGTGCAAAGTTTAGGAATATAGTATACCTCGTGGAGGATATACTGATCTCCATTCTTGCACTGGAACACGACCGTTCCTTTGCCATTAACTTGAACGACATTGCCATCGCCAAGCCTCACCTCCCCGGTGATCTTCTCATCAAGTTCTTGAAACATATCTCGTCGTCCCGTCATATGATTGCTGACACCGTTGTCTAGGTACCAAACATTCTTGGTTGATGTCTTTTTCTCCTCGCCATGGTAAACACCTTTACCACGTTTTCTTCTCTGGGTTGTATGGCGTCTTGTTGTTTAGCTCGTGTCTCCTCCTTAGACATGGAAAACAATAACGCTGGCTCGTCCGGAGTAGCGTCTGTGTAGTGCCTCTCGTCGTTCCGTCGCTTGCTGCAACACTCCGAAGCATAGTGTCCCATCTTCCCGCAGTTGAAACACTTAATATGGCTTTTGTCATGACTTCTGCTACCGGTGCCTCCCACACCGTCCTGACAAGCTGTATAATCATCGTTTCGATCGCTCCTTCCGCGACCTCGTTCACGCCACTCGCCTCTGTCTCGATCTGAGGTGCCAGATCTGCATTCCTGACCATATGACGAAGCTTCCCCAGTGTTGTTCCTCTGGGGTATCTGTCGTTCGTTACGGGTGAACATGAGTTGATTCCCACCACTACCGGTGTTCTCGTGGAGTCGAGTTCTCTCCTCGAACGCCTTCAACAGCCATCTGGCTTCCTCGAACGGCATCATCTCAAGATCGAAAAATTGTTAGATCCCGGCAACGACTGTGAAGTATCTTTCTGGCACACAGTCGAGTAACTTCTTGACTAGTGCGTCATCGCCAAGATCTGCGCCAAGGCTGAAAAACCTACTGGACATGCCGCTGATTTTTTCGACGAACTCGTCAATGGACTCATGTTCTGTCATCCGCAGAGCATCAAATTCACACTTTAATGTCTACAACCGAGCCTTCTTAACTCGTCTTGAGGCTCTCCCAAATTTTCTTCGCCGTCTTTTTCTTCGTAATCTGAAGAAGAACATCTTCGGGGATGGACTGAAGGATGTATGCACCCGCCTTTTTATCCTTTCTCGGATTGACTTCATCCTCCTTCGCTGGTTCGACCGCCTCCCACACATCTTGGGTATCTAGGATTGCCTCTATTTTTATTGCCCACACCGTGTAATTTGAGGAGTTCAGCATCGGAAAATGATACGACATTCCGCCGTTCTCTTTCGACACATGTTGGGGAACAATCGACATTTTGAGTATTTTTTTTAAAAAAAAAACAAACCCTTATGTCTTTTTTTTATGATAAAAAAACAACAAAAGAAACCAAACCCCGTTTGTTCAACCAAAACAAAATCCCGCGTTGTTTTCCCTTTTCCTTTCTTTGTTTTTTTTTTCTTTCAAAAAAAAGCTTTTGGTGTGTATTTTTTTTCAAAAACAAAATATCCTTTTTTTAAAAAAAAAAAATATACAAACTTCTTGTTTTGTTTCTCCTTTCTCCGTATCCCTGTTTTCTTTTATGCACAACTTCCCCTCATTTATCTCCTCAAAAGAAACCCGCACAGCGCATGCCTCCTTGTCTTCCTCCTCTTCAGTCCTGCCTCTATCACCCCACCAACTTCACGACTTCCCTTTTCCCCTGAAATCACTCCGATTTCACTTTCCTCTCGACCTTCGCTTTCCTCCTCCTCCTTCGCCTTCTCTTTCTTTGAACCTCTGCAACGACGGTAGTCCTAGTCAATGATGTCGAGAGGGAGGATGCGATGGTGGTGGTGTCTCCTCTCGCAGCAACGGCGCGACTTCAATGGAGAGTTTGAGGGTGGATGTCGTCGATTGTGCGGATGTGGAGCGTCGGGTCTCGACGCGGCTGCTCCGACGTGGCTAGTCTCGTGGCTTCGATCAACGGCAGCGGTGGCTTCGGCTGGGCTGCGCAACTCTGATGGTATGCAACCTCGTCCTGAAGTCTGGCAGGTATGTCCTCGACCGATATCTCCTCGGTCAAGGGTCCTCGGCAATTTCACACACAACCTACTGCTCTGATACCAAATGTTAGTTTTAGATCTTGATGTGGTGTGTTTGAGGCAATTGATTTGTGGGAAAAAACCTTCCCGTTTTCTGATTTATGTTTTATTGCTCTTTCCGAGGTGATTTGATACATTGGGTTCCTAAGTTATTTATAGGAAATAAATCAAGCTTTGCTAAACACGTTTTTGTACAAAAAACGTGGAGATGAAGAGTGGCCGGTGGATGAATAGTGGTCGGTGATGTGGTCGGCGTTACTGTACACGTGTGTATACTGGACACGCGTGTTTTTCCATATCAAGATTAGATCCAACAGATGCATGCAACCGAGTAGGAGACGGTCGCAGTGTAGCCATATCGATATAAGATCAAACCGATATTCCACCAGGTGTCTCGATGCCTCGTACCTATATATCACAAGGAGATGGTTTTCTAATTTTTTAGTTTCTATTTTTTTTCTAATTTTTCAATTTTTAATTGTTAAATTTTAATTTTTAAAATTCTTTTAAGTTTGTAGTAATGCAAGTTGAATTTTATGGTTTCAAAGTTCGAGTGGAAATTATCTTTGATCATATTGGCGGGTTCTATTTAGATTTATTATTATTATTATTATTATTATTATTATTATGGGTTCATTCAAAGATCTCAGTTTTATATCAAAATTTGTTGGTATGCAAATTAGCAAGTGTTGAGTTAACACAAGTTTTGCTAAGAGATTCATGGGTCAAGTTTGTTGTGTGGACTGACTACAAGAAGTTCATCTTTGGGTGCGATTACCTGATAGTGTATGATGCAATATGGAATTATTCATTGTAGGCAGGGTTTCGGGTGTTCACTCGAACCGAAGATTCGGATTAGGTTTTATGGAGTTGAAGGTGAAATTTGTTGTTTTGAGTATACACATTGCTAAGTGTTGGTGCAAAATAATTATGATCTCATGGTTAGAGGCCAAATAAAAGACCTAACATCATTAAACCAATAGCCTATTAAAAAAATCAAAATGTCACTCATGGATGGCTAAATCATATATCTTCTAAGGTGATGACAAGTATCCATCATGTAAAGATTGAATAGTACTCTATAAATATTCTTATCTAGTACCAAAAAAGGTAAGCTTTTCTTGGGATCTCAACTCTGTTATTTTAATCATTAATCTCCATCCCTCGAAAAAAACTAACTTAGGCATCGAAGCAGATGTCCGACTAACAGAGATTATTATTTCTGGTCCGTGTAGTTTCCCGTGGTTGGACCAGACCCAAATCACCCGATCCAGCAGATCCAGGCATGGGCCTAAGAATCTCAGGCCCGACTTTCGAGCTCATAACCGACTTCTCGAGTTCGGCACAAACAGCTTGGTGCCCACCGTAGGGCCATGTCCAATGACGTGAAATCGCCAAAGTGCACGAGGCTAAGCACAACAAGCTAGCAGTAATGACCAACAAAGGTCGTCCCGACACCCCGCTCCTCAAGGAAGTCGGGAAGATGAGGTGACAAAACCTGAAGGAAATGCAGAAGCAGTGACGATTGAGATGTTTAACCAGCTCTGACTCCAAATGGAGAAGCGTACCTCGATCATCTTGAGGACAGTGACCGACCTCCTGAACCAAAGGCTATCCCCACCTAAGGTACGAGAAGGATCTAGCATTCGGGCCGAGTTGATCCCACCACTTCGGAACCAACACAGGAAGATGTCCCAGACCGACCTAATGCATCACCTGAACCAACACAAGGCTCCGCAGAAAGGACATGGGCAATCTACACACATCCATTCCCACTCAGTCACTCTTGCGGAGGACCCTAGGAGCCTCCTCAATTCAAAATCGGCCGACAACCATCCTCGAGAGGAACTGAAGCATGTGGAGGCAGCTCCAAGCTCAATCCAGGAGCTGAAAGAAAGGGTCAAGGAGCTCTTCAAAATGATCAAAGAGTCTCTTCGTGACCCGAAACACAAAATTGGACTAAGGATGAAGACGCCCTTCACTCCAAAGATCAATAGAGAAGTCCCTCAGGAGAAATTCAAAATGCCCATGACGGAGTCTTACGATGGAATAGGGGACCCCTTTAAACACATTCATATCTTTTGGACCCCTTGAACCTGTACAGGGCGTTTGATGGCATCATCTGCAAAGTCTTTCCGGCCTTGCTCAGGGGATCGGCTTGGGTATGTTTCAGTGGGCTCCCTTTGTGATCTATTGGATCATTTAAGGCCTTGGCTAAGGCATTTACAGCAAAGTTTATAAACAATCGAAGAATCCAACTGACCTCTGAGCACATCTATGATGTAAAGCAAAGACCAGATGAAAGCTCGAGGAGTTATATTCAGAAGTTCAACTCTGAAAATTGTCCATACTGAGAAGGCGAAGGACACTAACATTTGCCGAGCTCTGGTCAGGGGACTGAAGATTAGGAGACTGGCGTACAAACTCAACCGGAAGCGTCCTTGGACGTATACTGCTCTGTTGGCCAAGATTAGCCAACACATATCCGTCGAGGTCGAAATAGCAATCCAAGATTGATTCAGAGGCCTAACGAAAGGAGAACGAAAGGAGAGTCCAGCTCAGAAGGACTTGTAGAAAGGACGTCCTCAGCAAGCCTAAAAGGGAAGAAAGAGAAAAAAAAGGAAGAAAGGGCAAAAAAGGTTCCATCTATCCTCTGCATACACCGCTCAACACCTTCCAAACTCGGGAAGAAAATCTCCTCCAGACAAACCCAAAAAAATAGCGCTGTCAAAGGGGCAATCGAGACACCTCCGATACGACCTGTATCATAAAGATCACGGACACCACCATGTCTACCGGGACCACCATCCAACCCCCCTACGACGTCGTCATCCTGGGCGCCTCCGGCTTCACCGGAAAGCACGTCCTCCGAGAAGCCCTCCGCCACCTCCTCTTCCTCTTCCTCTTCCTCCCCTTATTCGCGTCTCAAATCCATCGCCATCGCCGGCCGCAACCCACAAAACTCCTCCACGCCCTCTCTTGGGCCTCCCACCCAAACACAAACACACCCCCACCCCAAATCCCCATCATCCCCATCACGATCACCGATCGAGCCTCTCTCGTCACACTCTGCTCAAATTCAAGGATCATCCTCAACTGCATCGGCCCATTCAGACTCTCCGGGTCCGCCGTCGTCTCCGCCTGTGTGGAAACCGGATGCGATTATCTCGACATATGCGGGGAGCCGGAGTTCATGGAGAGGACGGAAGTGGAGTGGGATGAGAGGGCGAGGGAGAAGGGGAGTTTGGTGGTGAGTGCGTGTGGGTTCGATTCGGTGCCGGCGGAGATGGGGTGGCTGTGGAATGCCAGGCAGTGGAAGGGAGAGGAGAGGGTGAGCGGGATGGAGGCGTACGTGGTGTTGGAGAGTGAAGGGAAAGGGATTGTGGGGAATATTGCGACGTTTGAGAGTGCTGTGCTTGGGGTTGCGAATGTCGAGGAGTTGGTGGAGTTGATGAAGTCGAGGGGGAAGAGGGCGAGGCCCGTGGTATGTTAAATCATTGATTCGAGTCGTTTTTTTTTGTTGGAAGATCAGTTGATGTTTCTTGGTTCTAGTTGTGTGTGATTTGATAATAAGAATAGTGAATCGTTAAATGAAGGAAGACACAGTTTAGTAACTGTGACGACGGTTTTCTTTAGTCTGTCAATGGTCAATGATTCCACATCGTTTAGTATGATGCTAGTTTAGTAGGTTTTCGCTGGTGTATTCCGATATTAGTGGGAGTAGTGTGGTTTTCTTGTTGCCATTTATCAGTTGTAAGTTCTTGATGTGAGTGGTGCTGTAGAAATGCATGTTCGATATGTGCACTGGATTCTCATTTCATAATTAGATACGTGCTCTTAGTTCTTGGTGTGAGTCATGCTGTAGAAATAGTCTTAGTATGTGCGTTGAGCTTTCTTCATCATCATTAGGGAGCTGGAGTAATGTTGTGTTATGTTGATGGAATCATGCTAAAAGTAGATTTGATCAGATTGGTTGGTGTTGAAGCTGGTATTGAAATCGCCGGAGAGCATGAATGAGGTGTAAGAGAGGGAGGAAAGAGCAATACCTACTTATTATGAGTAATTTTTGGCCGAGATGGTTGCTTCTCAGAAGTGCTTGGAAACGACCCATAAGCACTTTCAGGGCTTATTTCTACGAATCTTATAGAGAGCTTTAAGTTTTTCATTTTCTTACCGCTTATAAGCTTGTTTACCTAGAACTCATAAGCATTTCCTAAAGGATTCTTATGGCTCAAGCTTCATATATAAATACTTGATTGTTAAATTGCTTGGCATTACAGAGTTGTTCTTTGGAAATTAGTCTCGTGAGTCATGTCTATAATTTTACTCCACTCTTGTTTTGATGATAGGCCTTTTTTCTGGTATCAGCGCTCACTGCCAATCTTGCTTGGGGTTGAGCTTTGGAAGTGAACTAACTTATGAGCAGTAAAAAATAACAAACCATACGTTGTAGGCTTGTAGCCAATTCGTGATTCTCCAACTATTTAAACAAAAAATTGAAATAGATCTCTGATTTATACCTCATCTTTTATGATCGTCCTCATAGTCTGGTTTCGTACTACAAACTCGTATGCCATTCTGATTGATAGTTCTTATATGTGGCTTGTTAGCTTCAGTTTTATTGATAAATAGTTGGTAGGAACGAGATGCTGTTGTACATTATTATTGGAGAGTTACCCTACCATGTAAATTTTTCACATGAGGGTATATAAATATGGTCAGAATCTCGGTTCTATAACTGATGAAAGCATGTCCAGCTTCCATAGGGGAAGCATTTACAGAGAAGTGTAGATTAGGAACATACACAGCATTTGTTCTCTACATTTTTCCTATTCTGAGGTTTGTTTTGAAGTACAAGAAGTCATCATCATAATCTTTTTCGAGGTTCCTGAAGCTCGAGCATCAGAATAAGGGAAGCATGGAATTTACTGCATCTCCTATCTGATTTCTTAAGATCGTTGAAGTCTCCCCATATTTTACCTTTAACATGCATTCACAAACTTGATATGAACCAAGGAATATCACTCAAGGGGGGAGAACATTATGCTAAAGAGATGGCTATGATGATCTTTTTCCAAGTGAATAGGATTGATATGTTCTTTTGTTACTCATTTGTTGATGAAGTATACATTGTGGACAGAATGAGGTAGAGATTTCTAGTTCATGTTAATTAAGGTTTTTTCGTGTGGCAGAATAAATGGCAGATCCCTTGATTAATGTTGCTATCGTGATGCTTCTTCAGTGCAGTCCTGAGAATTCTTGGTTTTAATCGAATATTTGATTAATTTGATCTTTTACTGATTCGTGAATGCATATTAATATATCGGCAGATTCTTGGTGCTCCTCCTCCAAAAGGCCCAACCATAGAGCACCAGAAAGAGCTCGGACTCTGGGCAGTGAAGCTACCTTCTGCAGATGCTTCCGTGGTCCGAAGAACACAGATGTGTCTTGCAGAAAACCCCGGTGGCCTTCCTGGGGTGAATGAGACACCTGATCAGATTGCAAAAAGGGAGGAGTTCTGGTCCACTGTGAAACCTGCATATTTCGGAGTGAAACTAGGTTCCAAATCATACTTTGTTATCCTGAAGTTTATAATTATCGGCATCTTCATCGGGCTCCTTGGCAGAAGCTCCATTGGCAGGTGGCTGCTTCTTAGTTTTCCCTCGTTCTTCAGTCTCGGAATGTTCAGGAAGACAGGCCCGACAGAGGACGAGGTGAATAGTGCTTCCTTCAAAATGTATTTTGTGGGTCGTGGATTTACCTGGAAAGGGCAAACCTGACATGGAGATAGTAACAAGGGTCACGGGGCCTGAAGTTGGGTACATCGCAACTCCAATCATACTGATTCAGTGTGCTCTCATTCTGCTGACTCAACGGGAAAGGTTGCCGAAAGGAGGTGTGTTTCCACCAGGAGTAGTATTTGGACCAACCGATCTCCAGGAACGACTTCAAGCTAATGGATTATCATTTGATGTCATTTCCAAAAGGGCTGTACCTGCATGGCCTTCATAGAATTCCTTTTAAGCAAGCATCTTCAGATGCTCCTCTTCAATGGAAGTGGAACAGGAGTTGATTACACGGTACGAGACTGAAACTTGTGCTGTGTACTGTTTTTTCCCCCTGAATATAGCTGTTTTTCTATTTCGTAGCCATGTCTGTTAGCTTTTAACGTTTATAACCTTTCCAGCCTTTGCTTATATATAATGTTTCATCGGTGTTTTACTTGCGCTGTTCTTTTCTTTGCTTTTCAGTGGCTTTGGATTAGAAACTCAAACTTGCTATTACTGGGGAGTCACTTTTAATGGTGAATGAGAATCCTGGGTTTGTTCTATTATCCCATATATACACTCTGTTTAGATTTCATATTCCTGGTAAATCTATCCGGCAAGTCATAGTGGCCTATTGGGGTCGCCTAAGCACATTTAGAAACCGAAGGAGTCCAATAACCTTGGCCGCTAAAAAGACTGGTTACCGAACAAACATTGAGTAATAGTATTGGCTTAATTTTCATTAACGACGGTAAGATTTCATAACAATATCTTCGACCCACCTTTCCTGCATCGTTACTAATTTGATTGTAGCAGTCAGCAAATCGTAGCCTTGGAGGTTGATTGTCATTATTTGCAACTATCATATCTGGTGCATTTCGCTATGTGCTGAAACGTTGATGTTTTTGGACTCATTTTATATGCTAATCAGAATTCTCAAGAACATCTGATAAGCCAAAGCCACTCCGACCCGAAATGTAAAGCTTAGTACATCACTCAATCTTTCGTAAGCATTTCTACAACATGCCTCAATGCTTCTCTTGAGCTCCCATCGTCCATCCATGCCTTCCTAGCTTCTTCCCCGACCCTAGATGCACGTTTCCTGAATTCTTCATTCGCCATCATCTCGATCACCTTCTCCCTTCCCCGTGATTTCTTCCCTCATGACCAGCCTCCTCCAATCCATCCCCGTTCCGGTTCCCGTTCCTGTGCCCACACCGCCAATCCAGCCTTTTCTGCAACACCCGCATTCACTCTTTGATCCCCATGCCTAGCTGCTTCCATCACCGAGTTCCACCCGCAATGGTTCACAAACCCTCCCATGGCCCGGTGTCCCAAGATCATCTCCTGGTTCACCCACTTCTTGACCACTATTCCTCGCCCTTTTACACTCGTAAAATCCTTCTCCAGGTACCTCTCCGAGCTCTCCCTCGTCCTCTCAATTGACCTTACTCGTCTTTACAACCCACAAGAACCTGTGCCCCAAGCTCTGTAACCCGTACCCGAGCACCTTGATCTGATCCTTGCTCATCGTGGTCCTGCTTCCAAAGCAGACGTAAACCACGGACTCATCCGGTTGCTCGTCGAGCCATGCTAGATACTCTTCTTTACCTCTTTTGTCCTCGAGAGGCTTCTGGGGTCCAATAGGGAAAATAGGAGGCAGCATACTGATAAGCCGTCCGTCCTTTAGAGCCGGTATTGTTTCGGGCTCAAAGAATTCAAAGGTGTTCACGATGAAGGCATCTGCCGCAATCACAGCAGGGGAAAACGATAGGATCACTTGCGTGAAGATGTGTTGTGGGTCGAAAAACGGTGGAGGGATGCTGTCAATGGGTATTGGATCAAGTCCAGGAACCTCAAGTATTCCATCAGGTTTGCTCATTGATATGTTTGTGATGACCTGAGGCAGAGTTGCCATCAGGGGGAAGAACCTGGCGGAGGTGGTGGCGACGACAATGTTCCAAGATACCACGATCGGAGAGCGCCCTTCTGATGCCATTGGCGACAATGAGGTCAGAGAAGACGCCGGAGACGGGCGGAGACATACAAGTTAACCTTTCACCTAAAATGTGCGCGTGGCGGCCCATGGCTTCGAACTGAACGAAGAACGGATTGCCTTTTGAGGCAGGCGATGGAGGCTGCAGATGGAAGTCGAGGCAAGCGATGTGAGGGTGAGTGACGAAGAAGGTTGTGAGCTCGTCGGTTTCTGCAGCGGAGACAGCGGGGCGAATGGCGACCAATGTGACTTTACAGTTGTAGGATGATAGGGTCGATGCTAGCCGGAGGAATGGCGCCAGGTGACCCCTGCCGGAGCTCGGGCAGACAGACGGCTACGTGCGGCGACGGGTTCATTTCTGGTGGGAGGTTTTGAGGGTGCAAGAAAGCTAGCTGGTTCAGCTGATGAAGACGAGAAATGAGGGTAGTTTTATAAATTAATGCATTCTTACGACGATGGAAAAATAAGTAAAATAATCAAGCTGCAATGCTTGTTTCTCATCATTTTATACACCTTCGATCCATGCGCAGCCTGGTTTCAAGTTTTTGACTGTTTGGTGGAGAAGTGGTTGGTTCCACTTACAGATCGGGAAAGTTGGCATTCTTGATGGGAAATGATCAACCGCTAGGATAGGCTGAGAAAGATTAATTAATTAACAATTTTGAATAGTTTATCTGAAAAAATGAATAATTTGATTAAGACAAAAATCTCACGTATTTGTTAATTTATAATGAATGTAATGATTACCTTCTCCATTCTTTTGTAGGGTCGATAATTGTTGCCTGGTTAACATCATCATCAGAAACGTAAAATGGGTTGGTGTCACTTATTAAGCTTTTCCATTTGTTGACGTGAGTCCAGTACCGAAATCGTTTGATCACAGTTTTCGTTCTCCATGTGTTGAAATCGAATGATATTGCACGTAGCCATTTTGTAACTACTACTATGTATGGTTATATGATGTCGATAATCCAAGTTGCGAGCTCGATCATAATAGAATCAGACCTTTTCTATTTGATATACATCAGTAGAAGTCAATCTGGGTTACCAATCAATAATTCTCGTTTAGCAGTTTAAGGGCATGCCTTTTTGAAACTGCGTTAACAGTGCACAAAAGACAAGATATTATCCAACGAGAGCTGCCACACTGCTAAACATACTGGAGTGAAAAATAAAGTGACACTTCGCCATATGGGTTCAACTTACATCAGAGAAGGAAGCGTTTGTCGCTGTATTCAGACGATCAAAATGACCGTCTTTCAATCGGGTTCACCATATTCAATCAACCCTTGCCATGACAAAGGATCACACTTATAAACATGGGAGAATAAATACAAGATTCCTATATATTTACGGTGTAACTAACATCAGCATTACATGATTCGACTTAAATTACTAAAGACAACATCTGTTAATGCAAATTGATGACGCTAGCAGCAAATCATCCCGTCGATGGTACTCAGTCGATCAGAGTCAAATCCTCGTTAGGGTTCTGAAGAATCCCTTTGTCGTTCTGCAGAGTCAATCCTTCTCCAACACTCCTCTTCCCCTGGGATCTCACAAACTCTTCAATCCTGGCTCTTAGATCGTCATCAGGGATCAACATCTCTGGCGTTAGATGTGATCGGTTGAATGGATCAGTCTACAAAACCAGACAGCAGAGAAACAATCAGAATCAAGAAAATTACACAACGCACCTACGGAAGCCCTTGACATAACTTAATGACGACGAAAAAAAGGCGGGGAAAAGTGAAGTATGAACAAGTGACCCATGATAACTGGCCAGTACAAAACAGACCGAAGAAAAATGCTGGTCACATCCAGTCAAACTCTTGTGAGGCGCTATGACAACTCATAGGTTAGTGATCCAGCCCCCTCCGAACTTAACCAAAAGATTCCATCCAATGAGCAAAATATTTGCCTCATTATACGACTGTAATTCATACATGACCAAGACCCGAAAAACAGAAAATGTTTCCAACCAATGTTTTGGAAGGAGGCCGAGATGGATGCCTAGGTGAATCCTAAGCACCACAGGACCTGAAAAATCACGGGGAAAGGAATGATGGCAACTGTGTAGTTTTTGGCCCTTGGCATGAAGAATTGGATCATCAGAGACCAGACGTACTGATATTTACCCATGTAAATAGCAAAGATCAAATACTTTGAAGAGAAAAAGATTCGAGTGCATCAAATTCCCACTCATCACAGGACAATTACAGCATAGAATAAAACTAGGAAAATGGTAAGAAAACAGACGGCTGGTAGTGAAGATGTACTATACTTACGCCATCACTTAGAAGATGTCTCAAAATGACGGAACGGTCAACAGTGGTCCTTGAAGAAGGCAAGATTACAGGGTCCTTCATTAACGTATACTGGAACGAAACAAACGATAATGTCATAAGAATCTGATGTGTAAAGTAAACAAAACCTATATCCAATAACCAGTAATAACTTTAGTAACTTGCAGGAAAAAGAAGAAAACACCTCTAGGTGGTAATTACCTGAATCGGATCCAAGAATTCATCTGGTATCTCACCAAGAGCAGCCTCAGCATCCATGGCCTCTGAAGCTGCAGCTTTTGCCTTCGCCCCAAGCTCAACAAACTCCTGTATGACCTTGCCATCTACATCAATTCTCCTAAGAATATCTGCTGCAGCACCAAAAAGCTGGAAAAAGCAAAGCAAATATATCAAAGGATCAAAAGATGCCTATCTAAAGCGATAGAACATGGAATTCCTTCTCCAGAATCGGTACACAGCTACCTGGTCATTGTATGAGCGACCATCCTTACATATAGCACCAGCGAACACATTTCGCTTGTCCCCCCTTGCTAGATGGACGTATATATTAACAATCTGGAAACACATCCATCAGAATAAGTATCAACATATCAGGGTTCACAAGTAAGGAAACACAAAGAACACAAGAGATGCGAGAAGCAATAAATGCCGAGGAATCCAATATTGAAATAGAATATCTCATGTTCTGAATCTTCCCAATTTATAGGGTGAAAAGACCAGCATCATACTCACAAGAACAGAGATAACCAAGCTTGTCCTTGGAGTATGGTCGTCCCTTTATCATCGATTGATTGTTTATTGATAATTTTACAGTTCTTTTGACCAAATGAGTGACCCTGCCATGCCACCCAATATACTTATGATGAAATAATGGGCGGTAAGAAGAAAATGGGCAGACACCTTGAAATTTTTTGACACAAGAAGCTACAATATCTAGGAATTTGAGTGAATTTCCTGGTAGTTCGGGATGAAAAAACAATTGATTCTGGAAGGGAACAGATGAAGTACAAGCCAGCCAACTTGTTAGGCTTCTTCTAGCCCATCGAGTGCAAATATAGTGAACAACTATATTAGGCGTTTTATTTTCTGTGTTACTCCCCTGGATTGATTTTGCATGCTGAAATTTAATAGTTCTCAGGTGATGGAAGAAACCTAATCATTTGCATCAATATTTCTCATGCATTTGACACAATAATTTTCAGCACTTGTTGCTTGCAGTTCGTAACATTTGCCCATGAACATGATTTCTGAACATGAGCTCTTCCCAGAGAGTAAAATTTATCAGGCTACCGTTGCATTCGCCCACTATTTTTCTTTTATTATGATCTTTATGCAACCTAATGCATCGGTAAATGGCAATGAGTTGGTAATCCCTAAAGACAGCATCAAGCCGGATTGAAAACAGAGCTACTTACCACTTATCAGCAGTCTCCAACAAGCAACAGCAAGTGTGGGATTACTATTTTAAATGCTAATTTGATTCTTGAAAGAGACAAGTTAGACACCAACCTGAGTAAGCAACTTTTTCGGATCGAACTCATACTTCTCAGGATCTTTCAAGCTAAGAGATTTTCTCTGAGGGCCCACAAGTTGAAGCAAGAAGTAATTCAACATGCTGGCAACTCTTTCTACCTGTTTGCAGGAAAGCATCGAAATTCAGCATTAAGCAGTAGCACTAGAGCATTATAACTGTAGAATTTAAGAAAAAAGGTTGAAATGTGGAAAAATAAACAGCAGAGTAGGATACCATCTCTGGAAGCAAAAATGGAGCAGTGATCTGCTCGGAGGTAAATGCCAGCATGCTGACATCTTCATTGGCTAATTTCATATCAATTCGGATTATCTAAAAACCAAGACGACGATATTTGGTTCAGAAGAATATAAAGAGAATTACTAAGAAAAGTGACAAGTACTCAAGTAAGAACTGACATTCTCCTGTGAACGAAACAGTCGGGTTCTTTCCTGCCTCTCTTGAGCAGGCCTGGTTTCCCATTCAACCGTGTTAGCCATTTCAGCTTCCAGTTCTTTGAGCTCGAGAATCTTCTTAAGACTTTCGTCAAGGAGATATATGCTATCGTTGATAAGGAAATTTAAGAAATTAAGATAGACACCCTTTTCTTCCTCCTTGGCAATCTGGGGGAAAAAAAAGAAGAGGTCGACTGATGAGTGCATCCAGCACACATGTATCACAACTGATTAGAACAGGCTGGAGTCTATACCTGCCTCCAAGCATTCTGGTGACTAGGGACCTTCCAAAGATACTCAAGAAGTTCTGCGATATTATGTCGAATATTAAACTTGTCGTAGAACTGCGAGGAAGACAAAAGAAGGTTAGTTGAGCATGAATAAGTTAAGAGCACGTTTCTTAAATTTGACAGAGTGAAGATTTAAACTCGTAACTCCTTTTTGTATCTGTTATGCAATCAAAATAGACAACACACCACCCAGGATACTCATTTCACTTCCCCCTCCCAAATCCCCACCATGTAACTTAAATAAATCCTACAAATGAATAAATTAGCCAATGATATTATATGCTAAAAGCTACCAATCCACAACTCTGAGCACCCTTCTTTTTGTCTGTAATTGCTGTAAAGTTCAGACAACAAGAAAAGGAATCCGCCAGCAAAATTTGAGGACTATTTGGGCCCTTAGAGATTGGCTTCCTACTCAAGTTGGGTTAGTCAGGACCTGGGACCCCAATCAAATCAAATAGAATAATCAATAGAGGCTTTAGTACACCATGGTTTGCCCACCTGCTTCCCTGAGACTAATCAATAACCCAGCCAATAAACTGCCATTAGAAAGAGGACCATGCTTGAGAATATACCGAGCACGACAAGAAGACAAAGAAGGAACAAAGCCAAATCATGACAATCACCTGTGTATGTGAGCCTGTGAACTCAATGTCAACATAAAGTTTCAAAAGATTCCGAACAAGATATTCAAGAGACAGTTGATGTCCTTCAAATAGAGTAGCTGTAGCAGAGGAACCACTGCAGAAGCAACAGGGTGATCAAAAGTAAATTCATATCGGCAAAATAAGTGTAAACTTAAAAGTAATGCGGGCAAGCTTGAAAAAAGAAATATTTGAGCACTAACCTTCTCCTAGGCATCCAGCAATTCAGTACTTCCACCATTTTTGCTCTTAAATAAGGATTTCTTATGTACTCAGGGTTTGCCATGAACATGATGATGAAGTTCATGAAATCATCCTGTAAAAAAAGAGTGATTGCTTCACCAGTCATAAGCACCATTAAAATAAAATCCGAACATATTTGAAGAAGCACTTCAGCATCCTATTACCAGA
>LIEC01011182.1:0-23623 GCA_001925005.1 Drosera capensis
AGATGAGAATACACGATTCAAGGGATGACCATAAAATGCAAAAAGCACATTAGGAAATATAATTTCCGGATTGATACTGGTAACTAAAAGGCCATCCATTGAAAACCCTCATACAAGTAGAAAACAGACCCTAAATGCACAATTAACAGCTTAGTCATAGACTAAGAGTAGTGAAGAAACTCCACATGTCTGAGGTGATTAATGCACTAGGATCAGCTAATCAAAGAGCACATAAGAGAACACCAAGCATGCGAATTTAAAATGGAAACTTAACATACAAGAAAATAAAGCTTGATTATCGATTAAGAAAATAAAGATGAGAATACACGATTCAAGGGATGACCATAAAATGCAAAAAGCACATTAGGAAATATAATTTCCGGATTGATACTGGTAACTAAAAGGCCATCCATTGAAAACCCTCATACAAGTAGAAAACAGACCCTAAATGCACAATTAACCGCTTAGTCATAGACTAAGAGTAGTGAAGAAACTCCACATGTCTGAGGTGATTAATGCACTAGGATCAGCTAATCAAAGAGCACATAAGAGAACACCAAGCATGCGAATTTAAAATGGAAACTTAACATACAAGAAAATAAAGCTTGATTATCGATTAAGGACTTGAAGTACTTGAACAGAAGAGATCTATTCAGTAATTGAATATTGATAAAGATATCCTAAAGATGAGAATACACGATTCAAGGGATGACCATAAAATGCAAAAAGCACATTAGGAAATATAATTTCCGGATTGATACTGGTAACTAAGAGGCCATCCATTGAAAACCCTCATACAAGTAGAAAACAGACCCTAAATGCACAATTAACAGCTTAGTCATAGACTAAGAGTAGTGAAGAAACTCCACATGTCTGAGGTGATTAATGCACTAGGATCAGCTAATCAAAGAGCACATAAGAGAACACCAAGCATGCGAATTTAAAATGGAAACTTAACATACAAGAAAATAAAGCTTGATTATCGATTAAAGACTTGAAGTACTTGAACAGAAGAGATCTATTCAGTAATTGAATATTGATAAAGATATCCTAAAGCTACATGGAAGAACTGGTACTTGGAGTAGTGAAGCATCAATGAGTATTTCCACTAAACTTTGAACGGGCATCACATACTGATTAGTTGAATTAGATAAAGTAGAGAAATAGCATCATAACTAATCCAGGGTAACAAAAGAAACAAGTTAAAATTTCAATCAATGTTTTTCCCCTTTGTTGTATTTGGAGAGATGGTAGTACGACCGAGAGAAGGATAGTGAATTTGAATTTCACATCCTGGTTCTATGGCACAAACAGCATAAGTTCAGAACTTCCAAGTTCCAATCTTGAAGCTATTAAGAAACATCAGCTACTATAGTCCTCACATATTGGAAACCAAATAGTTCATGATCACTATGAATTTGCTTGGGAAGTGGCACAACAATAAGTTCCAAGTATTAAAAAGTGTTTGTTCAGCTGCTGACTAGATGATAGATTCCATAACCTATACCTTTTAATACACAACTATCCTTATTTTTTGAGCTAAACCTCTCTAACGTTATTAAGAACCCGATACTTATGGCATCCCAGTGAGGCCTTTTCTCTGCACTTTGTTTTACACTTCTTCCATTACAGGTAACGCTCAAAGGACACACTGTGTTATTGTGTTCGTATTGAGGTCATAGGTGGAAAGGGGCACAAAATTAAGGAAGATATATTAAGTCCAGCCTTGTCTGGAAAGAAACAAAGTTAAGGATGGTTAAACAAATAACAATCGGAACAAAGGTGTAGCTTGTTACATGGGTCGTGAGTGGGAACTTAGTTTCCGTCCGGATATGCGCCCATGGACTGCTGTTGCGTATTCAACTCCTGTTGTTGCAGCTGCTACTGCAGTTTTCTTGATTTACCCAATAGGTCAAGGAAGTTTTTCTGATGCTAACTATTTTTCTATTACAAAATAACAAGAAAAAAAAATAAAAAAACATTGTTTCTTCAAGGGAATGTAAAGCCGTGAGGAAGAGAAAATCGTTGCTTTCCCTGTATTTGAGTAAAGAAGACAACAGATGTGATCACTTGGATTTATATATTACCCAACAGTTCATCAAAATTTTGCTACGAGCGACCAGGACAAAGCATATGATTGTTGCAATGTTCACATGAGCATTTATCAGGTACTACTCTGAAAGGCTAAAAAAAATTTATCGATTCAAGGCCTAACTATGCCCCATGAGAAATGCCTTCACTAAATATATTTCCTTCATTGTCTTGAGGTTATCAGCAAGTGCCTCTCCAAACTGACTTCTTGGTTTCCTTTTTTGCTTTGTCAGCAGTCTATCTCAACTGCACACCCTCCTAATCAACTGGATATATGTTGTGCCGATTACTTTGTTTGATCTAAGCAGTAGCAGTTTTCATGCTTATCGAAGAAACAACAAACAGTTAATATTTACCTAATAAGGAAAAACATTTATAGGTACTAGTGGCCACTACACTTAGGTGCACCTCTATGAAGATGCTTCGCTCGTGCTGAGTAAGGCACCATAGAGCCTAACCCAGTGCTGCACTTAGGTGCACCTCTATGAAGAATGAAGATGCTTTGCTCGTGCTGAGCAAGGCACCATGCCACTACTAGAACAGTGTCTAGCGTCTTGGTATCGCATTCTAATAGATGCTTAAAAAATATCTGGTCTTATATGAAATTCTAGGGTTCAATTTCGACAATTCACACTTAGGAAAAATGTACTGAGCAAAAGAAAAGGCAAAATAAGTTCCCCCAACTTCATCCGTCACGACAACAATAGTCTACACTGAGTCCAATTTGAGATGATAATACATCCAAAACACAACGGTATACATTCAATAAAACACCACAAACGCAATTCGATGGATACAAAACAACTTTCTTTGAATGACATGAATTATGGGGAATCAAACCTTTTTCCGGTGATAGTCCGGCAACTAGCCGAATCATCGATGGAAGTACCATTGAGACGCTCCTTGATGGATCGTTTCGCTTGGTCCTCTCGATCGGCGTACATCTTCGAGGAAGGACCCAAAAGGAATCTTCGAATTCCGAAACCCTTATTCTCAAATCGACTGTATCCACTGAGTGAGTGACTGCGATGATGATTTGGGACTCCAATTTCGATGAGCACGAAACCAGATGGAGACGGGAAAGTGGATGAACCCTCGCGGAGGTGATGGGGAAACTGCGCAGGGAAGGTGCGAGCCGAAGGTTTGCTTTACCTAGAGCTACGAACGGATTATTTCATAAGTTTATGTTTTCAAATCATTGGATGGTTTGGAGTTGTTTTTATATTATTTCTAATTTTTTAAAGAGGATTTGAGTGTTTTAAACTTATTTTCAGGGTTTTTTCATAGTTTTTAAGTTGTTTTAATCTTTTGAAGTGTTTTTGAGTGTTTTAAGCTCATTTAAAGAGTATTTTCATAGTTTCTTATGTTTTCATGTTGTTTTAGTTTTTTCAAGAGGATTTGAGTGTTTTAAGCTCATTTCAAGGATCTTTTCATAGTTTTTATGTTGTTTTAGCCTTTTGAAATATTTTTGAGTGTTTTAAGCTCATTTAAAGGGTATTTTCATAGTTTCTTATGTTTTCAAGTCATTGTAGTTGTTTTTATGTAGCCTTTTCAAAGGGTTTTGAGTGTCATAAGCTCATTTAAAGGGTTTTTTTCATAGTTTTTATGTTGTTTTTAGTTTTTTCAAGTGTTTTTTTAGTGTTTTAAGCTTATTTAAAGGTTATTTTCATAATTTCTTACGTTTTCAAGTCGTTAGAGTGTTAACCAATCATACATTAAATTATCAATCATCAGCATTAAAATCAATCATCAAGATTAAATTAAAATCAATCATCAAAAATAAAATATAACTATATATGTATTACGTAAGAGTTTGATAATTATAGATATCAATTTTATCAATTCATTAAAATATTAATATGTATGTTGTATGATTAAAAATTAAAATAACCAAATGATAACATTGTTATAATTTTGATATAATGAGATTTTTGGGATTGGATTTAATCCAATTATGTTGACGATATCTTATTTATTTTTTCCTGAATTGATAGAGATTAATCATTATTTTTTTTAATTTTTATAATTTAGTGATTTTTGTAATTGTTATAACCAAAATGATTGGATTAAATCCAATCTCATAATCTCGTTATATAATTTAGGGACAATTATTTAGAAATCACCACATTAGTTTAAAACAACTCTACATATTACTATCCACTTAAAATTGAATTTTCACCTCACACACTATTATTCTCATCCCATATAATCCATGATTATTTTAATCAACGTCATCATCTCTCCCTTTTTCCTAAACTCAACATTATTTTTTCAGATTCACCATATCCATCGCCCTGCAACCGTCACTCCTCCTTTTCATCTTGTTCTCTCCTCCTTTCTATCACATCCTCTCTTCATCTTTGGCAAATTCATCGTAATTTTTTTGTCCTTTTGGTCTTAATTCGTGATTTTACCCAATTTTTGGAATTATTGTTTTTAGCTTGAATTGAAATTCAATGATCAAATTCTATTTTTGAGTCTATTTTCGTGTAATTGGAATTAGTTTAAATATGGGTTTCCAATATTATCGATCTTCAATTTCTTTTGCTTGTTTGGTCTTTTGTTCCTAATTCCTGATTATTTCCTAATGTTTCAAATTCGGATCGATAATCATGTAACGATTTTTAAAGTAGTGCCGTTGAATTAGGCATAGTTTTGATATGGGTTTTTGGCATTAAATTCGATTTCGATATAGATTTTTGGATTTTAACCATTTGGGACAAGTAACAGTCGAAAAATGATATATGGATCTTGTGTTGGGAGTCGAACATCTTGAATTAATATCACTCCTCGATATCTCCCTCGATCACACCGTCCGACTCCTTCTCCATACGTTGTGCCCCGACTTATCAGATCTGATAATCCAAATGATGCCATAAAAAGGTTTGTTGCGATAAGGAGGAGATTGTTGGTTCCTAATAGGAGGAGATTGTTGGTTCCTAATAGTATCTCTTACGTTTTTAATTTGAAGGAGATCTCGAACTTGAGGGCGTTGGGGTTGGAATTCAAGTACTTAGTCAGGTTCCAAGTCATGGATTTGGTGACTATTTGTTTGTTGGTACGACGATGAAGAGTATGAATGGAGAATTGGGATGTTTAGGGTACGCAAGATGTTTGATGAAATGTTTAGCTTATTTGAAACGTTATGTTGATTGCTTATTTCAAAAGGGGAGATGTCAAAGGACGAGCAGATGTGTTCGAAAAGACGAATCGAAGAGTTAATTAATGATTGCTTATGAAAACTTGTGATTACTTTAGGATTTTTGAGAACTTGATGTATATATGTTGCTTTTATATATACTCTATCCTGTTAAGTTGATTTGTTTTGAGCACAATTGGCAAGCAAGTTATGCCTGTAATGTCAAATTTAATTTAAGTGCTACACCTTTTGTTTTGATTCATGTGTTTGTTTTTGTTGAACCTCATGTGTTTTGATTATAACAAACAGTAATGTACTAATGTTATATCAAGTTCTAATGTGTGTGGGTGCACAACTTTAGGTTGGAATTTTTATAGATCTCATGGAATCTTAAATCAAGCAAATAATGGACTCGATGACCATTTGATCTTGTAAAGGAGATGCTCAAAGTCTTGATGGATGAAATGAAGATCTTGAATAGAGTCAAAACCTCAAGTGATCGTGAAACTACTCAAGATCAAGTACAACAGCTACAAGATGCAAAATGAAGTTCAGTTATGTAGTGTCTTGTAAAGTATCCATAAATATGATATTTTTATTTAGTCAACTAAAGTCATGAGCACTTAGGGCTCCAACCAACTTGGAGAATCGTTTTGGAAAGAACTGTTTCTTTTCATGTGACAATTACGATTTTTGTTATAAAATCCTAATTTTTCGGATAAGATTTAAAAAGATATTTTCTAAATATTTTTATTGATAAACCGTTTAGCAATAATATCTTTTTATATAAAAACACTTCACTTGGGAGACATGGGATTTGACTAATAGTTAATTGGTTGGATAACTTCCTTCTTTTTACGTTATATGAGCAAATTGATTTCTTACCAGTTGTTTACTTTACTTTTTCACGTCTTCTATCTTTCCACTTCCCTCGACTTCAACAATTTGTATTTAAGAAAAGGGAAAAACGTTTTTGATAATGATCGAATCACAAGAAGCATAATAGAAAAGGTTTTCGAGAGTTTTCAAAGTGAAATGTTTGGAACCAAATTTTGGTGATTCAAGAGTTTTGATTATTCTGTTTTATGAAGACTTAAGATATATTCAAATCTATAGCACTCGTGCTTTCACTGATTGAATGAGGTATGCAATTTGTATTGTTTCATTGAGTCAAGTTGTAATCAAGATATATATTTCAACATCACTCGTTGAGTGTTCTATTGTGTAGATAACATTGGCCTACATTTATATAGACGACTATAGTCACTAGAAATGTCAGTATTGAAGTTTTCCTAGTCTTGGGATACACTTAGATAAACAAACTTGTAGTTGTATCTACAGATGGAGTCTTGCAGTAGGGTCTGTAAGTAAGAGATGCTGTAGATTGTACTTAAGATGATAATATTACATTGCTATGTATCGACACTAAACATAACTCTTTGATCAAGTCAGAGACGAACCGGTATACATCTTGTATTGTTTATGTTTCCGCACCGATCATAAATTACAAAATTAAAATCTGTATAACTCGAGAACTGATCTATTACAAAGAACCGATACATTCTAATTTCAGTACATTCTTTGTGTACTCTCAATTTCAATTTCACTACTACATCTTTTGTTTAGATTGACTTGTTTGTTCTATATTATATTGCATTGTTAGTTGTTGTGTACTACATTCAAAACTAGTTATACTGCATTCTATATTATATTGCATAGTTATCATATTCTTTCTTTCAACATTCAAAACTACCTATATCATCCAATTATATGGAATGATATTTGTCTCATGAAGATAATATAAGTCCCAGAAAAAGTGTTGATAACGGTACCAACAATCACTAAGTCGATATATCACTTTATTATATGATAATTTGATCTTAAATCAAAACTTATATGGACACATTACCAAGGAAGTCTCGTGAACAAAGGTGAAGTTGATGTATGTGGGTCATATTTTATGAAAAACTCATCTTGATTCATAATTTACATGGATAAATGTACCAAAGTAGTCTCATGAAAAAATGTGAACGCCACAAGGAAATAGCTCTATGATGATGCCTTATGACGACGTCCATGAAAAACCATATGTCATAAATATACTATTCAGATAGTTTTTAGAGAACCGTAAAGATAGATAGAGTTCATTCTATGACGACAGTCGTTAGCCTTCGACAAAAATGTAAAAATCTATAACGATGATCGTGCCTGTTGCCTTAGCCTTGACTCTTTGGCGTCGAAAATCAAGTCTTGGAGCCAACCTTACGGTGATGGTCACGACCGTCGGCATAGATAGGATGCAAATTAACTAAATACTAATTACAAAAAATATTACAAGTACTTCTTCGTCCAAATAGTAAAATATGTAAGTTATTACGTGAAAATCTTGAGTTCAAATCGTCAATGCCTAGGTGGATTTTTTCCCCCTAAAAGGATGTTGACGAGGGTCGCCGACCATATCCAATAAATGTTTTGTTGTAGTGAAAGTTATCAACAAATGTGACATTGAATGTAGTGTGATATGATCGTCTCATGAATTTATCATCAAATGTGAAGCTGATATATGCAGGTTTATTGTATGATAATTTCATCCGGATTCAAATTTGTCTCATTCAATATTAAAGAGTTTATGTGTTATTTCAATTCAATTCAATTAGTAAATACTAGTGTGAGCAACTGTGCAATTATGTACGAGACAAAGATAAATAGATTCGATTACTATTAGTTTGTGGAGAAGATAGACATATTGAGAACAAACCTAGACTTAAATGTGATTTTAACTTTTTTGTTTAAAGATATGCATTTTATAAAATATATTAAGATTGATTTCAATTTTGTATGATTTTTATTTTATTTCAAAAAAAAGTATTACTACTTATTCCAAATGTAGTAGATGTTGTTTACTTCGATTTTAGCATGATTTATCGTGATTGGTGTTACACTAAATTTAAACATATCCGACCTTAAAATCCTATTTAGATAACTTATTTACTTGTTAAAAAAAACTAAATAACCGATAAAGTTATAACCTTAACCACTTTCGTTTTTATTATATAATAGATTTGAATGTACATTTCATGTAACCTGATTTGAGCATATTTATCATATTTATACTGGATTTGATGAATGTATATAACAAGTTGTTTTATGTTATCAGATTTTATCATATTTATATTGCATCTGATAAGGTCTTTTTGGACCAAATTGTCTTGGATCAAATTGTCATCTCGATTGGTCTTTTTCGACCAAATTGTCATTTCAATTGGTCTTTTTTTTATTTATCAAATTGCCCTTTCAATTGATCTTTTTTGGACCAAATTGTCCTTTCAATTGGTCATCTTTTCAAATCTACATCGCTATCCATGTAGTCCCCAAGTTACAAAAAACATAATCTATCGAAATCATGAGCAGATAATTGCAATCAAGCACTAACGTTGGTATGAATGCATTCGTCACCTAAAAATTCTATTTTTAGCAAAACATTCTCTTGGTTCGTAGGGCCATGTTGTATTCATCCTTTTCTTACTCTTTATTTGAAAAGAATTTTTATCATCAGGTAAGTTGAGATGAGTTGATTTGAGTTAAAATCTTCAACTTAAATTGAAAATATGGGACAAAAAGAAGAAATGAATTTATTTCCCATCCCAATAAGCGACATGCTGACTTTTGGTCAAAACCAAAAGTAAAGAAATTTTGGTAACTAATTAATAAATTGAATATTTTTCGAATTTTCATAATGCATTTTTGCAATATAAGTAGACCAGGGAAGTCAGTACTGAGTCCCACCCAGACAACTTCAGTATTCTGCCTTTTGATCTTTGCAGCCTGAGAAAGAGGCACGGCAGAGACAAGTGCATTTCTTCATCTCTCACCAAGGTCTTCTCCTTTTTGTGATTTTGTCTATTTGATAGTGTTGCTTGCAAGCTGGTTGACTAATTCAATCTCATTGTGGCTAGGGACTGTTTTTGAATCCTGTCGATTCCATTTGGTGTTATGAGATATCTCATATATTTTTATCTTTTTGTTTGTGTGTTTTCTTGAAGTTTAGTTTCTCCAAAGAATCTTCATCGACTTCAGTTGATTTAGTTATTATCAATGATGTCACATCTCGAACTTGTCCCGGTACATTTTGGTTAAATATGGTGGGTTGTTAATGAATGATGGCGTTAAGTACAACACGGTGTTTTCACACCGTAATATTTATACATTAGTGTCATATTCGTTGTATCCTCGTACTGACTAGGGAGCTATTATGTCTCTTAAGTTTCACACCGTAATGTTGTATCCGCATTCACGTATCTAGTATTTTCTCTTCATGCAGGAGATGAATCTCAGTTCTCTTCGCATTCCATGTGAACTTTAGCAGCTGACTTGATCGAAACTTTTTTTCCCGAGTTGAGAAACTAAATCTGAAAGATCTTTAATCAATTCTGGATCAAGGCAAGCTACCTTTTATTCCCCTGCAATGATGGATTCATTTAATCAATTGCTTAATTTTATCTGCTTTTTGTAATTGTATTCTGGTGTTGTATTTTGATTTCTGCTAGAGTGATAGAAATGGGCAGTAATTTGCAAGAGAAGGGAATGCCTGACTGTGACCCGGTTAACTGTGTTCAAGACGCTGAACAAGAGGAGGTAATCACCATAGAGAAGGACGCAGTGGTTGATGGAGATCCTGCTTGTGAGATCCAAGCATTGAAGAGACGAATCTGGCGTGACAAATGGCTTATTGCGAGGATAAAAGAACGACAAAAGCTCAGGGAAGAAGGCATTGCCCAGGAAAAGGTGGCAGGGAGCAGTAAACCAAAGCAAGAACGAGGACGTAGGAAAAGAATGTTTCAAGTACAAGATGGGATCTTGACAGACTTTTCAAAGATGATGGAGGGGTACAAGGCGCAGGGTTTTGTGTATGGGATCATCACTGACAAAGGGGAAGCAGTTACGGCATGCTCACAAAGCTTGCAGGAGTGGTGGAAAGACATGGTAAGATTCGACAGGAATGGCCCTGCTGCTATTGCAAAGTATCTGCAGGTACAGGCCACATCTTGCCACAATATCATTTCCGCAGCAAATCCTGCTGCAGGAAGCATTGGTGGGAACCAACTGCTGCACAATGGAAAAAGCACAGAAGCCTCTATGGCTGCCTGCACGCTGCAAGACCTTCAAGATACTACCCTCGGCTCCCTCTTATCGGCCCTGATGCAGCATTGTAACCCACCCCAAAGGAGATACCCCTTGGACAATGGTGTTCCTCCACCTTGGTGGCCTACTGGCCATGAAGAATGGTGGCTACAGCTGGGCATAGCATCCATAGAGCAAGGGCCGCCTCCTTATAAGAAGCCTCATGACCTTAAGAAAGCTTGGAAAGTAACCGCCTTGACAGCCGTGATCAAGCATATATCACCAGACATTGGCAAGATCCGCAGTCTAGTTCGTCAGTCAAGACTTTTGCAGAACAGAATGAGTGCCAAAGAGAGCGCCATATGGGCAGATATCATTAATCAGGAAGAGGCCATTGCAGCTGCTAGAACAATATCTGATAAACGCCAATCTGGTGTGGTCCTTGAAATACTAAAAGAGGAGCCCTTTGAAGTGATCAACTGCAATAAGCCGCCTCACGGTGTCAACGGTCTCTTCAACTTCAGGATTGGCATTGGCAAAGACAAGCCACCAACTTCTACTTCCACTGATGGAGGAGGCCTTGGTTGGACCAATTCACAATATTCTCTAAAGAAAAAGAGGCAGCGACCATTCCCAACACCCAAGCAGGAGGACCCAAAGGTACATGTTTGTGAAAACCCGGGATGCCCTTATAGTGATCCGAGGCTTGGATTCTTAAACATAAATGCCAGAAACAATCATCAATTTTCATGTCGATTTCGTAAGAGGTGCACCCAAGGGACAGGAGAAGTGCATATCCCAAGAATTGATGACAATACAGCAGCAGCTTCAATTGGGACTTCAAATAGTACTTATCCAGCATCCAATAATTCTTTGCCCTTGCTGTTCAGGTCCCAGCTGCCTTCAGCTTCTTCCTATCTTGGCCCTCGGCATGGCCTAGAGGAGTGTCAGAAGAAGATCATATCTGATGTCATGTCATATCTTGAACTTGAGAATGAGCATGATGATAATTATGCACTCAGGGATCTCGGTATCCTCCAAGAAGATGACCTGCAGCCACAAACAAAGCTTGATACAGTGCATATTACACAAGGTGGTTTTTGCGGCCCGCAGGATGAGATGCTTGGGAATGGTGCTTCTCAGGTAAAGAGCTTGGATCCTGGAAGCGGGAATCTGGAAGCCGGAAAAGTTGTAATGGAATATGGCAATGGGCCGGAACAGCTGGATAATAATTCTGTGGAGGATCATGATCTGCACATTAGCAGCTCGCTTCACCAGCTGATGGACGGTAGTCATTTTGGTCAGTATAGCAGCGACTATTGTTGGAGCAATCCAAGCGGCATTGCATCCGATTCCGTGTTGACAGCTTTTCCTTCTATGGATTATATAGGCGGAGGAGATGAAGACGAGATCCAGGATGCAGATCTTTGGTTAGTCTAACCTTTGATTCCATTAGGAAGTGACTGTCTAGACTTTCTCCAAGATTTAGGATAGATAAATGAACTGACATGATGATAAGCAGTGAAGTGGTGGGTATAACATAGAATCTGAGAATGCCCGCCCTCTATCTCATCCGCAAAAGATTAAATTTTGCAGGGCCATGTTGGTTCTTAGTTTCAAAAATCCTTCTCTCAAATAAAGGAATTAGAGTGCCTTTAGGTTTTTTTTGGAGCGATTTATGTAGTTAGATTGTCTTTTTTGCCCTGTATTTGTCTCACAAAATCATGTGGTAGAACTGAAGCACAATTCTTTAGAGCTAAGTCTAATGGTAATGGTAGGTGTCATTTTGGTATAGATAAATCTTTTTTTATTATGAACAGTATTATTTTGTTAAAATTTGACAACGTTATTTTAGTGGAGTTTATGATACAATATAGATATCTGATCAATCAACTGACAAGAGAATATCATATATTATGTTTTTCTTTTGTTGGGATATGTGCATTATATTTTGTAAATAGGCCAAAAAAAATGACTTTAACCAAATATGGCACACCATTTGGCCAAATGTAGAATTTTCCATAAAATAATTGTCCATCCAAGTGTATTATTTGCAAGTCATTGCTATAATTTAATTATGGCAATCAACGTCCCAATTGCATTGGTCTTGTTTTTATGTTTTTTGATTAATCTAATAAATAGTTTGAATAATTTTTCAGTTAGTAAACAGATGAATTGATTGGGATAATTTATGAAGTAAACCTAATTTCAAAATAAATAGTAAGATACATGTATTCATTCTCATACGAATTTTATGATATTTTAAACAAAATTAATATTTGATGATATCAATATATGAATCAAACCGTTAACAAAATAAATATGAAAAAAAATTATGATAATAATAATTCAGATATAAATCATAAATGGGATCAGAGAAAAACGACCTATCGTAATTTTACCTACGATGAAATGAGTAGAACGGAGAGGGTGTGCATTGTTCGAAGAAACAGTAGGGAAGCTATGTACACAAGAGAAGCCTCGAGAGGAGCATGTATCTCGCATCAAGCTTGGCTGCGGCCTTTTTCCTTCGAATTAATGAAGCGCAGAAAACACATAAGAAAGCAACCATTACCATTTCTTTGAAAATCTCACCACCACCACAATGCCAACCGCCGCGGCGTGTGTATCATCGTCGTCAACCTCCATGAGAAGCAATCCGTCGACGGCGACGAGGAAGGCGACAAGCCGCACCACCGAATATTCGAAGAGCTCAACCGACAAGAAACTCTCCCCGAATCGGACAACAACGAGGAGCGTGAAGTGCGCGTCTTTGAGGAGGAGTACGATCTCCGACATCGACTCCGATGAATTCCTCAACAAACAAGATAATCCACTCTTCTGGACCGCCGCAGCTTCGTCTCCTTCTTCCGACGGCGAGAGTATCGGCGTGGGTTTTCGTCTGCTGAAGAAATTGGACGACGACGAGGTATCTGCAGCGGAATCATCGACTCTTTGCAAGAGGAGAGAAAGGCGGCTTTCGAGAAATTCATCTTGTGCGGGAGGATCAGATGCTCCTGAGGAATCTTTATACGGGAGGAGCTTGTCTAATGTGGTCGTTGCTGAGCATCAGCGGTGGCGGTCGGTGTCTAGAGGACGCTATCCTAATCATGAGGTTTCTTATTCATCTTTTCCCATTAGTGTCTGCCGTGTGCTCTACTGCTCTGTGTTCATTATTTGTTGTATGATGAACATGTTGCGATTGGTGAAATTGCATAAGGTTTGTAGATGATTCAAGGATGAGCTTGAAACTTGTGTGCTAGATTGAGTTTGTGAACTTAAAATAATGATGGTGGGCAGCAATGTAGCATCGTTATCGTTGAGGAAACCAAATCTACCAAAAGTACGAACTGATATTTGAAGGCCCACCACTAATGTGTATGTTATTACATATCAATACGATGATTATGTGCAAACCCTGTTTGAAATCATGGATTTTGTTTTTCAAGCTTAAGTGTTTGAAATTGTAAAATTGCATCCTAATACATAGCTGAACCAGCTTTGGAACTTCTATTCTCATAGATTGTGAATTTGATACAAATGTGTTCTTAATTTGGTCATAGTTTGAGATAAAATCTTGTTAGGTAGATCGATAAAATGCAGTTATGCACAACCACCGATTTATTAAATTTCTCTATGCCCATCATAATGGATTAAATTGCTAATATCATGCTTTCTTTTATTATATTAGAACGAGAGGGAGTTGCTCAAACTTAATCCTGAAACCAAGATAAAGTTGAAACAATGTAATGCTATTGCGACGGGAAAATGGACAACTAGCAGTGGTTCTTCATCATCAGGAATCATGAAGAGATCCCCTCAGGCATGTTGTCAACATCCCTTTGAGGTTTCAGATGATGCTGTGATGAGGGATGTAGGAGTTATATGCTCTCCTATTTTAATTCACGGCCAAGTTAACATATAATCCATGCGTAACTGGTGTTGATTTCTTGTATCAGTTTTGCTCACAAATACAGCATTCGGAAGATGGAGGCTCCTACACTTCTATATCGGAAGCTGAGGAGAAGAGGATTCTGCCAGATTTGGACTCGAAGGTAGGTTCTTGCCTGCTTATTTTGTCATGACATTGCAAGCTCTGAAACAAAGTAATTGCCGTTTCTAATTTCCTAGTGAAGTATCCTTTCTTTTTCTCTCAAATTTTCTATTTGATCGTCATGAATGATAAACAGTTTTAAGTTTCAGATCGTTCTGTTCCAACAGACTTGTGCTATGTGCTGATAAATTATATTTTCAATGATGAAAGAATCTTTGGCTGGCATTTACTTTTGCTATTTTTCTTCTTGGTTTTTTCGCTTACTTGGACTTTGAAGAGTCTTGCTTTGAAGTTTATCTATGTTAGTTTGATGATCTATGATACATACCAGGAGCATATGTGCCATCTTCTTCGAGCTCTATGTCCCTTCACTCTTTGCTTGATTCATTTACTTAATAACTCCACAGTTGTCCTTGTACCTTATAGAGTGGTTGGCTAACTGTTTTTTTTTTTTAATCATGGTGTATTTTTCTTTATCATTTTGACAATAGCTCCCATTTGTGTTATGATGACCACAGGCTACCAGGAGGAGTAGTGATTGCCAGGCAGCAGCAAACAAGATCACTAATACTATCCTGGCTGATATAGAAAATCCAGATTCCATGGGGTTCATGGATGTCAGAAGTGAGTACTCTAAATTACTTGAAGAGGTAATAATGTTTTTTCTATCTAGCATAGTTTACTGTCCTGTAGAAACAAGAAAACAGGGTTTCTTTCTTTGTTTTTCTTTCCTAGTGATGAATAACTGGTAATGGTTCAGAGACTGTGCACATTAGCGCACCATTAGCACTATTGTCCAAACTCCTGGTCATGATAGTGCTTCATTTTACTTGACACAGGCCAGAGCCATATGCCATTTATTTTTCCTTTTTATGAATTCTAACAATAATGGTCTTGGACAGAGGGCACTTTCCATTGTCGTGATACACTCACAAACCTATGGTAGTACTCCTTACAATCTCCATCCTCTGTTCGTATTGGAGGCACCAATTGGCCTTCTTTGCCAATAAATTATTGCCCACTGCTATTGATAGGACCTGATCCCCATGTGTAGCGGCAAGGTCATATCTGACCTTGTACTACCATTCCAAGCGGCTTGATTCAGATGGTATCCTGCACATATCAACTCCTGGGAGAAGGGTGAAGGAATGGTTTGGGCCAATATGTTATAAAAACCATTGAGCTAGCAGATGGTGATATGCAAAATTTAGAAGATAAGAGAAAAACAATGGCTGAATTCGATAAATTTGTTTTGGCTCTTATGTGAAATGGGTTTGGAGCATTTATATTTTCCTGTTGCTTTGAAAAGAGTGCTTATGTCGGTGTGTGCTGGTGTGTTCAGAAGTAAGCTGTTGGCCAAGATATCTTTTGGTTTTGGTTCAAGGTCATGTAACTGAAGTACTGTCATCAACTTGCAGTCTCAGGACCGTGCTAGAAAGCTCCGAGCTGAACTTGCTGTTGAAGAGCAGCGTGGGATTGAATTGACTAAAATTTTGAAGCAGATAATTACAGAACCAAAGACCCCTAACCTGAAGAAATCTCATGCGGGACGTAAAGTACGCATTTCTTTTATCTGCAACATTTCTTGAGTTCTGGAAGTAGCAATGTACAGTCAATGAATACATCTGTCTGTTTATTGAATCATCTTCTACTCTTAAATTAGGAATAAACATTGTTTACATGCACGTAAGAAGTTTAGCACAAGAAAAAATGATCCATCAGGATTCAGGCATAAGTATCCATCACTTCCCCTCCACTATGTGCACATATGGAGCTCAAGAGATCAATTGTCTACTGTTCTTGTCAAAAAAAAAATTTGGGGGGGGGGGGTGGTTTTTCTTTTTTGGGTGGTTTTTTAATGCTAAAGAATAACATGGGGAATAGAAATCTTGTAATGACCTGCTGGCATATGCTCTTTTCTTCAATTCTTTTTCATTGCCTTTTCCCCCTATATATTTTCTTTACAAAGATGGAATCGCTTATAGGCCAGCCCAGAGGGCTTTGCTATTTATGGTCGTTCAAATTGCTCTCATGTCTTATTCACTGAAGTTCAAGTTTATACTGTATTTCTTTTCTTTTATCATCTTAATTCATGCTTGTATTATCTAGATAACTGGAGTTTATGCTTCTCCTGCCTTTTCCCTTATTAGTTTCTAGCCATGCACAAGTATGCTATCTATTCTAGTCATTATGTTGGTGTCCTCTCTATTTTGATTGATTTAGTGGAACATACTGTATTCAGGGCAGTATTGAGAGGAGGAAAATATCAAAGTGCCTTGAAGAGGAAGCGATGGCATACTTCGATGAGTGTGTTTCAATATCAACATTTGATGGTTCCGACGTCTCTTCTTTTGAGGACCCACCATGCAGCATGGTTGGAGCTACTGGTCCCAGAAGTGAAAGACTGAAGTTGCAAGAAGGCAGCACATGTAAATCAGGCATCTCTTGTTCTGCTCAGAACCAGGTCTGTTCAGTGCTGCATAAAAAACCTTTCATCAAACATAACCTTCTATTTTGGGCAAATTTCCAATCTGTCAGATTATGGTTTAACCTGAAGTAAATGACTTGGTTCCTAGTTTTTGCCTTGTTTTATCTAGTGGTTATGGTACAAGCACTTGTTTCCGATATGAAAATAATCCTGAGTGAACTGATTGGATAGTTCAGATGGTGATTCAGTAATTGGTTATTAGAGGATTGTTATTGTCGTTGCACTCTCCAGCAGCAGAGTCATTGTGTTTGCTCAATGTAGAGAATCCAAATAGAAAGTTCACATCTTTCTTCCTTGAAACGGCATTGTAACTTGGCCTGCTTCCTCATTGGAGCATAATGCCCATGCTCATGGCTGTTATTAGTGACTCACATTGAATTCCTGATGCAACTTCCGTTTTCAAAGATGACAAACTAAAGGCATTTCATTTCTTCAACTCATAGATAATGTATCTCGCCTTTTGTTTGCTCACGTGGCTTAACTGTATCGTTGATTGGAGCATTTCTATCTGCAGGATTCTGTCCAACTCCAGCCCAACCTGTTCATGGAGGGTGGTTCTTGTGATGGCTATGCATTTGCAGCTATATGCAATGAGGAGGATCCATCAGGCAGAAGCGCAGTAAATGGCTCGAGTACACGATGCTGTTCAAAGCAACAATTTTCTTCTACACAAAGTTTACCGGATGCCCCTACGTTTGAGCAAGATATAAGAAACTTAGGCAAACTTTTCGCAAAAGAATATCGGAAAGCAGGAGACTCTTGTCACATTGCAGCATCAGGGCGTGTTGATATGGATGAATATTCTTCCAAAGTTCCAGTCGAGCAATTTCTGTTTGACAGTGTGACTTTTAAGAATAGGATCGAATCTGGCAGTCTGCTCTTATGCGGAGGCGGCATGCGTTCTTTGTTTTCTTCTCCTTATGCCTCTGGATGCTGAATGCTGTCATGAGTTGTCAGACTTTCTTTTTCATGTTCTTAGTATCCTTAACCAACATGAAAAGGCGTTTATAGGGATGACAGTAATCTGTGACAAGATTAGTAACCCCCTTTCTTATATGCCAATGAGGATGATGTCATCTCCAAATAATGCACACCATGACATTTCGACTTGGATTTTTTTTTTGACAGTTCATCTATGACTTCACGGTAAGAAAAATTCTCTCCGTCAAAATTTAATTGGAACATTTGTTTTTTTTTTCTTTTTGTTAGTTACAATATAATGCGACATTTCTTATTTTTTTTCTCAATTGATAATCAATCGATATTAATAATCAAAGTATCTCATTATCTATTTTATTTTGTTTTTCTTAAATTTCACTTATCTGTTAACTCTAAAAAAATATTATTTTTTTTTTCATTAAATTCTATATAAATTCAATTCACAAAAAATCTCAAATCGAGTTAAATCGGTTTTCCTCGTTAAGAAAATGAACAGTCACACCTTGACGGATTCTTAACCATGTGAATGCTTTGTCATATATATCTCTGTCACCACTTGCATATGTCGATGTTAGTCCTTTCTTTTTAATTTTCTTTTTCTTTGTTTGTTATGGTGGGTGATGTTAATCCGTTGTTGCGCAAGTCACTCCAAAAAAACACTAATGCATAGTAATTTATTGTTGGTCTTCCTTCTCAAGATGAGTAAACATTAACCAAAGATTATCCCATTGAGTTCTTCTATGTTCTACTAACCCAATTTGACGATCTTTTTTTATGGGTGTGAAATGGAGCGAGTACCCCTCCCTCCCTGGTCTAAAACCTAGCCTGAAATGAAGAAGAGGCATCCACGGTGGCGTTGCTGTTGGTAGAGACCATAGCGTTTTCATCAAGGAGAGGAATCAGTCAATATTAGGGTTTGTTGTTTGTTGAAGATGTTGCGGCGTCTGTTGAAAGCGTCGGCGGAGAATGCTAATACACATCATCATCGTTGTTTCTCCTCCGCCGCCAAACCCTCGAAATCCAAGACGAAGTCGATGATGGCGGCGGCGGGTTCATCCGCCGATACCACCGAGCCATCCCATGATCTCGAGTACGATGAGGGGATGCGAGCGCGGCTTCTCAAGGAGGAGGACGAGAGAGAAGCTTCTGAATAACCCGACGGTCGTCCTCTGTTCACCTCCGCTGCCTCTCTCTCCGCCCTTACCCACAACGATTGCGCCTCCCACTTCAACTTCACCTGGTCAACTTAGTTTACGCACCACGCATTTGATTAGGTATTTACTTATGATTTTGTTGCATAACTTGATGATGCATTGACATTGACATTCACATTATAGCATTTGGCGTTTGGCGTTTGGCATTTGGCAGCATCCAACATTTGAATGCAGTCTTGCCGGAAGGTTTGCTCCACGGAATGCAGAAGGAATTCGATGATTCCTTGCACACTGCCCTACTCGTTCGCAAGTCCTTCTTGGATCTTCGTGATAATTTCAGGCGAATCGTTGATCCTCCAATGTGGCCGCCTACTACTCACAAAGATCGAAATGTTGATCAATTACTTTGCATATGTTCTATTTTCTGCTCTTATCCTTTTTCTTTATTACTGTTGGTTCCTATTGCATTCCCCACTTGCACAAGGTCTAAGACTGCTGCAGGGTTTCTGTATTTCTAGCCCCGAAAACCAGGAAGCAGATTGTCTTGGATGGCCCTCGTAGCTGTGGGAAGAGCATAACTCTTGCAATGCTTGTTCATTGGGCTCATGAACAAGGCTGGCTCGTCTTTTATGTACCAAACGCCCCCTCATGGACACACGGAGGCTTCTTCTACAGGAATCCTCAAACCGGTCTTTGGGATACACCGTGCAAGCAGAAAATATGCTCAAGGCAATGTTATTTTCTTATTTGCGAATCATTTTCCTGTATATGATGTCTTCCCCTAATGCAAAAATAAATTAGGTGTTTGCAATCTGTCAGTTTTTTTTTACCATTGAAAATAATAAGTTTATTTACAAACCTATGGAGGGGATTGGTCAACATAATTCATACTCTTGAGCTCCCAAGCTCCGTATCTAACCATTAAAAACGTAAGTTTCTATGTAAAGTTACATACACACATTCTATAAATGTTGCAAGAGTTTCTCCCAGAATGGATAAACCATTACATACACAAATGGTTACATTACTCAAGAAACATAAACATATACAAAACAACTTAGCCATCCAGCTTGATCTTTCAGTTAATTAGTAGTTTCTTCTCTACCTTATTGGTCAGTAGTTAAATACACACATTCTACAAATGTTACAAGAGTTTCTCCCAGAATAGATAAACCATTACATACACAAATGGTTACATGACTCAAGAAGCATGAACATATACAAAACAACTTAACCATCCAGTTTGATCTTTCAGTTGGCCAGTAGTTTCTTCTCATCCTCATTGAGGTGCTCTTTCCTAACATAAACAATGTCCATACCTATACAAAACATATACAAAACAACTTAGTCATCCAGCTTGATCTTCCAGTTGATCAGTAGTTTCTTCTCATCCTCATTGAGGTGCTCTTTCCTAACATAAGTAATGTCCATATCTGTTTTGAACAAGTAAGTCTTCATGGCATGTTTGTATGGCTTTATTGCTCGAAAACTGATGTCATTCCTATGCTTCCAAATGATGTTAACAAGGTTGCAAAATAGGAGCTGAATGATAGTCCTTGTGGTTCTCGTTTTAAGTGCTTGGTGCAAGGCCTCAAAGTATCCAGTGCACGATTTTCCAGCAGAAACGGAGTTTCCAACCGAAATACCTTGCTAAATGCTCTCTTGCCGTCAAATGTGTGTATTTGACTAGTTTTTTCCCCTCGATGTTTTGTTTTAGTATAACAATTGGTTCACGTTCAGCAAGTACCAGGAGCCTGAAACTGTTGCTCTTACCGGCCAATTGAGAGAGCTCACAACGGTTAGAAGTAGAACTCATCTCTTTTCTGCTTGTGGTTGAACAGTCATGCAGCTGCCTATTAATACGTGTAGTGTGGGCTACAGTTGTCTGACCTTTGTTCCCTTGGCATTGGGCTTTTGGTGTCTCCCAGTTCAGATCATGATTTCATCATTTATCATTTATAAGTGTTTTATTTTTCTGCATGGATAGTCGTTTCTGAGTTGCGGTGTACTTGAGATCCGAGTTTACTTTCTCAGGTAAATCAGTTTAGGTCAATGATGCACAATGACATGATGATTGGTGCATTCTCACATTCAACTGCTGTGGGTAAGCTGCGGAAAAAACTGCCAGAAGTTCCATTGGATGCTCGAATTGATGTCCCTCGTTACCCATTGGATTAGGCTGCAGCTGTTGCCTTTTACTATGCTAGGTTCGCTTATACTGTGCTAGTCACTGACCCTCAAGATTTTACTTAATATGTTTTTCACTTGTGATCCGTGGTGGCTATACGTATGCTCTGGTATATTTCTTTCTCACTGTTGTGTACTTTGATGTCCAATGTTGAGCATTGTATGGTTTTATGGGTCACAGGCAAAGTGTTGTTGGATGGAGGTGTTCTCGGAGGAGAAATGGAAGAAGATATTCTCTCTCCAATGGAAATGGTGCAGAAATGAGATGGCTAGCTCCGTTAATATTGTGATGCTGCTTATCAGAAAAATCAGGTTCCTCACGAAAATGCCAGACCTTGAAGCTTGAAAGGAAAGCTGATGTTGATGTAGTATGTTTTTTTTCCACTCTTCTTTCTTTGACTGTTTAGGTTCAGTAACTGTTAGGTTTACATTTATGGGGAAAATCACAAGAATGAGAGTTTTCTGGAAATTGGATGCCGTTACCATATCTTAGTATTTCTATTGATCCCTTGTACCAACTTAGTAATGAACATAAATGTCCCTGATTCAATGTTGATGTCATAGTTTCGTTTTTTCCTACATGCAGTTGAAAGCCATCATTAATCCCATCAACATGAAAAAATGTTATGTAACTCCCATAAATCTCAATTGCTGGCTTCTTTCTGCATTTGCATCAGATGTTAATCGAATATGTGGAACTCAGTCTTCATGATCTCGGGGCATGTTGACTAGACCTTATTTGTTATACAAATCATGTCATCACAATTGAAGAACAAGCAACTTTAACCCACCGACTACTGGAATACTTGTTTGCAGCTGCTAATAATCAACGTGTGTTCATTGTACTGGGGTACTATATCAGTGTACTGGGGTACTATATCAGGTTCCGGGTTTGACTTCAAGTTTACACTAATTGCAACGTACATCATTCATGACCTAATTCCGAGGGCCTCATCCATGTACCGTTCTTAGTGCATGGGAAATGTCAGGATAGTACAGAAGAGCGGCGTTTTGAATTGCTGCCACAGCGTTCAAAGAGTAGCGTTGTTTTCTTTCTGCAGGAGTGTTTCATCTCCAATATCGGAGACAAATCCCAGTCTTGAATCCTGTGTCATCTTCGGCTCCCAAATATATGACCAACAACAAAGAGTCTAAAGATCGCTTTCATCCTCAAAATTGAAGCACACGCAGACAGACTCCAACTCTCCTCATGCAAGGTTTAAACCACTGTCCACTGATGCATCTCAACACACATTTGATGTTTAAACAAAATATAGTAAGTGAAATTCTTAAAATTGCAGCAACTTAACCGCGTAGGCAATCAGACATGTGAACAGTAAATGCCGGACAGATTTGGAACTCCCAAGTCAAAATGGAGACTGACAGAGTGGGCAAGTCGACTTGTGAGCAGTTGCAAACCACTTGTAGAGGCAGGCTGAATGGAACTTGTGCTTGCAGGTCTTGCAAGCAAGGCGCGGCAGACCATGGTTGGAAGTGTGAATAACACTGTAACAGATCGGGCACTCCTCTACTCCATCAAATGCCTTGTCAAAATTTTGCTTCCACGTCTTAATTGCTTCAGCTAAACCTCCATTCTGTATGTTCACAAAATGCATATAAAAATCAGAAAGCAAGCCACAGGAAATTACACGATTTTGGAACAGTACAGAGTGGCATATTCTTGCAAACTATAGCAGTTACTCACTTGGTATGACATATAGCTCTCCTCATCTCTATGACAGTCTCTATAGTAGCGAACCCCAAATTGAGGTTTCTACAATTGGATCACAACTAATAACTATTGAAATTATTGAGAGCTCTCACCTAACCTAAGGGTATGGTAAGAGCTCTCACCTAAGCAGTAATTGAAAAACTATGAAGATGCCTTGCCAGATGGCTAGTACCTGATTACGGACAAATGCCATCATGGATAGTAACCATTTTCTTTGCCTCACTTCACTAATTCCAAGGCTTCGGGTACATTCAACATCCACAGGCCGCAGAGGATAAGAAGGGGGGAGCCGAATAACCAAATCCATTCCGGTCTCATCCTTTGTGTAAGTGGCAATTACTTCATTCACTGATTTGCTCACACTTACTGAAAAACTATCATCTGTGAAATCGACTTTCTTGATCTGCAACAGGAATAAAGCATCCAAGGTTATGGTTAACCATGGTTTAACAGGAGGCTCAATATGAACAAAGAACATGCTATTAACAATGATTTCTTTTACAAGTAACAAACTCTAGCTAATTAGCAACCTATCACTTCCCGAGATTCACCTGCAGTCAACTTTGAAAGCGCACAAAGATTGAAAATCTATATGATGATAGACAATTGATGTTGGCTGTAAACCCATTACACGTAGCATACCAGCCCATATCGTGTCACATTTTTTTCTTCAAAATTGAAGCATTTAGATCTAAAAGCGGCCGCGGGGGGGGGGGGG
>LIEC01011185.1:0-44264 GCA_001925005.1 Drosera capensis
TATTGACTTGTCTGCTACACTTTGAAACGAAGAAGTCCCACCATTTACCCTAGAAGATGTGCTGTCACTATCGCTAGTTACATGAACATGAGAAAGACTATCAAATATCTCACTGAAGAACCCTTTTTCCTGAAAAATCTCTACCAAAGCTCCCTCAAGAGAAGATTTCGTACTTCCATGAAGTTTTCCAGAAGAAATTTCCAATTGCTCAGGGCTCCTTTTGTATGGTGATTCTTTCAACAATATGTTTAGTGCTGAGATGGCAAGAATTCTTGTTTGAGGGAGTTGACTCTTTAAATTCTTCAAAAAGTGACCTGAAAGTACCAAAGGAAACAAAAAAGGAAGAAAAAAAAGACATGAGCAACAAGACCACCAAATCCACCCCCATGGCCAATAATGAGATTTGACATCCAGAAAAGCCCAATGAGCAATTCTCTCAATGTCTGGTTTTCATCATTTTTGTTGAAAATCAAAGCCTGATAATAACGAAATGTTATGATCAGGAATCTATTAAATTCTGCAGGGCAAGCTGGAGAGCGGAACGCTAAATAATGGAAAGCTAGGACTAGTTTTATCTCTCACTTATCTCTGTTAAAATGATAAAGAGTGACACTGACCAGCAGTTTCACTTAAGATCTTCGAAGATAAAAGTGGGTCACCCCTGGATGTCATCACCAACAAGAGCAGAAGTCTGTTGGCCATGAGATTGTAACTGAAAAGGCAGGAAGCAGAAGCATGGATCACTTTTCGTATCATGCATGCAGCTAAAATTGGACAGAATTGAAATCCATTTGACTAAGATGGAAAGTAGAAAAACGATATTTATCAACACTAATAATGAATACGTACCGCCAATGCAACCCATTGGCTTCTGAGCCCATAGTACCAATCTGAGCTATTAGATCACCAAAATTTTCTCCATCAGAGCTTGATGTCTTCAAAATACTTTTGGACACTCCAGCAAAATGGATGTTGAACTTGACAAAAAGCTGCAGGCACTCAAGGACATTAGTTGGAATTACTTGAACCAAATTCATTCAGTCTATGGAAGTTACCTCATTGATTGCTTTCTGAGCCTTGAGGGTTTCATGACGTGAACTTCAGGCAAAAGGAAGGAAGGAAACTCAGTTCTTGATGTATCACATGCGTACATAAACTCATAAGCATATAATAAAAAGAAAAGAAAGCACAACAAAATAAAATCCACCTTTTAAGAATCCCAAATGCAAATGATGTAAATGCCTTTGGTTCCTGGATTAAGAATGGAGACAATATATGAGCTGAATGTAGCTACCCCAAATCGCTTTACAAGGTTTAGGAAAGATGAATACCATAGTCAAATGTTCCAAAACTGCTTGGGTAGACAGGATCGTGCATGAACCTAGAACAGCATGTTCAGGTGCATTAGGGTTTGCCAAGTTCTCTGTTAAAGTAAGCATGCACCTTGAAACCACTGATGGCCATCTCTTGATCATCTTCAGGAGAGACTTTCCCGCAAGTCTGGCAGACAATTCAACAAGAAACTCAGTCGGGAGACAATAATGCAGGTATACATATTTGATTGAAGAGGTCTGATTTACAACTCACTGAAACGTGTCTAGCAAACTAAGACATTATACTCTAAGACATCATACTAGTTGAACTACAAAGTCCCATGAGAATTTGGTTCATGCAAACACCACTGGCCCATTCTCTCATGCTCCTAATACTCTGAGTTCACAAAGGTCTGGAAGCATGCCTAGCAATTAAGCTGTCCAAAAACACCTTAGGAGATACTTAACCGCCTCGCCCTCAAACTTCTTTTTGTAGTAGTTTTCTGTTGTAATTTCAAATGTCTCATTAGGTCTCCCTTGATTTCCCCTACGCCGTTGTCTAACAGTATGCTCATTAGATAGTCTACACAACTTGAATATAAGTTCATAAGCACCTATATAACAGCCTACACAAGCGCTGATATATCTATCTAGGCCCCAAGCCTAAAGCTCCTGGGAGTTGGAAGGCGGCCAAACAGCCTGAGGCCTCCCAACGCTTTTAAGAACATTATCGAGAACCTTCTCACACATTAAACTTCAACCGCAGAAAATACAAAGGAAAATGCAAAATAGGAAAGGCATCATCACCGAGAACTATGCCCCAAAATTCTAGAAGCACTTCCAAATTGACTCTAGCTATTAACCAACTCGACGAAAGTATACAAGCATAACTAACAGAGGTTTTTGGGGCTCACAAGCGAACAGTTTCATAGCTATGCAAAGCCAGCTTCAGAACATCATCCATCAAAAGGATGGCAAAGTTTGATGGAGACACGTTCCTATTAGTCTGATAAAGATGAAAAGAGGACTGGGATGATCTCCATGTATTGTGCATATGTGCCTTGTCAACAAGTGCCCATCGGGGCCTGGCATGAGGAAGGAATAGAAATTTAACACCAATAAATCCAAAAGAGAATTTTAATACTGGGAGATCAATCAATTGCATAATTGGTTAAGAAGAGAGGGAGCTTTTGCCTTCTTTTGCCTTTCGCATAAGATGAAATGATGTAGTTTACTGGAGGTTCAACAATGGCATAAGACTCCAATTTCCAAGCCTGCCTGTGCTGCAACCACTCCTCATATTCTAAGCTTCCTGCATAAAAAAAAACAAGAAGCCAACTTTAGAATTTTGACCTCAAACTAACAACAAATCAACTTCTACAAAGGGGGAAAAAGGAAAGCAAAAAAGAGTAACTATTAATGTAGTTTTGGTGATCAATTGTTCTTACCATAATTCACGAGAGCATCCATGATTCGAACAACAAGAATCAGCAGGATGCTATCATCTGATTTTTCCTCGAGCAAGTACCTGGATAAAATCCCATAATGCTTGAATCCAACCTATCAACTCACTAAACCAGCCAAAATCATATTGCAAGTCAGATTGAGTTGAATATTACTTGCAGACTCCATGCATGGTATCAGCAGCTTTCTGTCTCATATCAGTGCTCCCAACCCTTGAACCAATAGCTCCAGCTACTAAGAACAAACTATGACTCGGATCTTCAGCTTTAGCATCCATGAATGATGGCCTAAAGTCAGGCAAGCAAGATGACACTCCTTGCAACGAAGAATCGATTTGCAGGAGGGTCACTTTGAGATGATCTTTTTCGTTGCCTATTCAGTCACCACACAGAATGATCATAGGAAAAATCAGACATAGCTTCAACATGAGAAATATAAAATCAGAAAGAAGCCCACATTCTATCTAATGAATTTTTAAGGTCATCATAACACCTTGAAATAATTATTGAACAAGGACAAACATGAGAAACACATTACATGTACTATTCATACTAATGTAGCCACAATGGGAGAAGGTAGTCATCATCACCTTGCTTTCAAACCCAAATTTCAGCGTCAGATAAGCAGAAAAATTCACCACCCTCTTTGGAAAAAATATTACTTTTTTGTTTGGGTTCTTCCTTGAAGGAGGAGTGAGGTCACGGGGGGAGCAATTTGGAAAGAATTCAAAAGAACAAGAAAAAAACATAATAGAATGGTCACTGCATCTGCTAGCAACATCGCTCACAGATCCTAATTGGGGAAATAGTACACGCTACATGGTGTTCCACAATTGATGAAAAAATCTATTACCACGTTACCTGCATCTGTATGAATTTTATCTTGGCATATTTTCATAAGCTCGTCCATAGCTGATAGAAGATGCAATTGCAGTAGCTCATTCGCAAAAGAAACTTCTTCCTCAACTGGGATATGCCACTTCGGGGCTGTCAAGGGTTCCTCAACAGAGTAATCTTTGGTGCCGATCCATTTCTCCAACAGAGGAGCACCAGAATGACGTTGAACACACCTGGAAACCAAACTTCCATGAAGCTTCCCAGACACAAAATCGCAAGATAAAAAAAGTAAAGAGGCCTTCAGGTCTGCACATGTTAAGTACCTGTACTGTTCCAGGGGATAATAAAGAACCAAACTTCCAAGGACAGAACGCAGCAAGTGGTCACCACCTCCATTGACCTACACTTGAAGTAAAACAGTACAATCACCAAACAGCACAGGAAGAACCACAAACAAAGACAAAAAGATGCAACATTTTGGGTGTAAGGTATCAGCATCATGTTAAATAAGCTAACCCAAAAAATGGTGGGAAAAAAGAACCTTCCAAGAGGGAGATTCAAATGCCAAGGCAATAGCTTCTTTCAGCTGATCCCTGTAACAAAGGATATGTGGACCTCCATAACTAATCGCAACAGATAGAACTTTTAGCATATAGTCAGTTGCTGCCTCCAGAGCAGGTGAAATTGTTAATTTTTCCTGTATAATGAAAAATAATATTCTCAATACAAAGCAATCAATGATACCACCTAAAAAAAACGTTGTTAGAATTCCAAAAACATACCTTGCGTGTATATGGACTTTGAAAGGTTTTTCTTCCTCCAAACCCCGTACTTGGTGCCCCTTTCATGGAAGAAATAACAGTTGATAACATTGGTTCAATAAGATGCACAACAGCCTCCTGAGGGTTTGCGTGCATGCATGCACAACAGAGAAGTCCAACTTCTGCAATTGCACCAGAAAGAATGTTGCTTTGGACAAACTTGGAGATCTTTTTCAGAGCCTAAAATATGAGGGAAAAAGAGATTGAAAAATAAAAAACCTCATCCATATTTTCAAAATTTACAAAGAGGAAAACCAGTTCAAGCGACAGAACCTGGCTATAGAGGGGCTTTGAAAGTCTTCCAAGCAAGATTTCCAGCACACAGAAGTAAAAGGGACCATCTTCTACCAGAAATGTTCCGGAAGTGGTCATTGTATGTAAGCCTTCATTTCTGCAGCGAAGCAACAGGTACAAGATGATGCTTGCTAACAACAGAGAAAACTCAGTTCATTGTAGCAACAATTGTTTACTAAGAAAACTGCCATGAATATCCCTCAACTAGTGATACAGTTATTTTGTTGGTTGAGTTATTTAGTTGCTTTAAATACCTAGGTCTCTATCGGGTAGAAGGAAGAAATCCTTCGACTACTTGCTGCTACAGGCCAGGATCCTATTGGGGCATAGCAAAGGGAATTCATGTATTACAGTCTATCAGGGGAGAGGTTACCGACTACATATGAGCGCTTTTCTTACACGACACTGCTGGGCTCCAAGTGCAGAAGCAACGAGAACAAACGACTGAAAAATTCATCCAGCCACTCCGAGAAGCGAATAGTAGAAATTGGTGAAAACTCGTCAGTAGTATCTTCCAATGCAGCCATCTGTAAATATTCAAACAGTGAGCATGAGCAGTAAACCTATCATGGACAGAAGGAGACTTCAACATCAAATTTAAGCTTACATTAGAAAATATGGAACCAATTAACTGTATGGTTGCCAGTGTTTTAGGAGGATCATTAGCATCCATACCAAGCAAGGCATTTGACAGTGAGACCATCAAAAGCTCACTAAAAGATTCAACATTGGCAAGCTCATCAGCATGATCTGAGGCAGCAGATACAGAGGATAAAAAGAGAGACCTCCCCGAATATGCAACTGAAGTCACAGCAGTCTTCAGCTGGTGAGTTGCTGTCATCTGACAGGTACACAAGACGTGATTCAGCACCAACAGTCAGTCCTACTTGAGTAACATGAGGGATCTAAAATTCTTCAAGACACTTAACAACAAAATGTTACAATATGCCAGTTGACACTGGAAGCTACTATTCAAGCAAGATGAATAATTCGGCTTGAACTTTTGTCCTTGCAGCCCCTACCTTCCACTACCCAAACCAACCCACACAAAATGAACACAAGAGGAGATATAAGTATGCTTTAACGAAGCCAGCTATCTAAAGGATAAAAAAAATCTACATCTGGAGAATTAAACCATTATATCTACTTCCTCAGAAAAAGGATCCTTGGTATTGAAAAACCAATCTTACAAGCTGTGTTGGTTGAGGCAAGTAAATTGGTTCTTCATACTTTTCATGATTAAGAACAATGTGACGGAACAAGACAGCCATGAATGATGGGAGTTATTGTGAACAAAGAAACAAACATTTGGCCAATCTAGGAACCATAACCACAGAGCTAAAGCAGGAATAGAACCCCAAACCTTAATAAAATATCGTGCTAACTCCACGACCACCCTCCTCCCCCACCCCGCACAAATGAAAAAGAAAAGAAAAAACGAAAAAGAAATAAAGGAAAGTAAACCACCACGGTAGCAATTTTTCGCTCAATACTGCAAAGTTGAGGAGAATAATGGGTTTACGAAATGAAGGCAGATTGAGTATCCACATTTCCGGCCATATATATTCCAAGGTCTATAAGTTAGCATCTTGTAAGAAACGTTGCCAACCATACTATCTCGAAAGTATCAGACAATTTCAACAAGACCAAAAATGAGACTTTATCAAAGAGAAAACTGATAATAACAGAAAACTTCTATTGATGTACCAATAGCAAATAAAACGAACCGTTTCTAATGCCATTTGGAATCGAGAGGCTACAAAAGGTAGAACCAAAGAAGGATCAATATAAGACAATATTGATGTTGATGCTGCAACTGCCTCCGACATTTGCTCATTCTTGCTATATTGTCCTCGCTCAATGAGCTTCAATGCAACAATGACGAAGGATCTCCGCTCTTCTTTTCCAAGAAAGAACTCTGTATGGGTACTGCTATCCACAGTCCTGCATCGAAAATACTTTAGCAACAACAGAAGCGTTTCTATTTGCAGAGAAAAACATCCCGATCATTAATCAACAAAAGGCATGTTAGCTAGCGAAGCCTCTGATCCAATGCAGTTCATCGGCAAAGTTCTGGCCTTCCAAGACAGGGCTCAAGCCATTTTACCCATATCTCAGGATTATTCAACATGATGGAAAGGTGAATTCAAGAAAAACTCACATTTGCTCACGCTGTAACCGCTTCTGGAACATAACAACCAGGTAAAGCAGAAAGCGTTCCAGAGAATAGGTCCACCGACCACCATTAGAAGGATGATAGTATCTATAATCATAAAGTGGGAAAACAAATGAATTGGGATAACAATTCAATTGCACGAGATAAGGAATAGATTTGAGACAGGAGAGAAACACACTGTTCCAAGAGGTTGACCAATTTTGCTAAATGCTCTTGAGCCAAGCCACCGGGCTTCAGAAGATGCACCTGCATTTCGACACACACTATTCTGAAGATAGCAGCATGAATATATATCGTAGCATGCAGGTCCCATGAGCAGAGTTGGTTGTATCATTTAGAAGCAGATTGGAACTTACAATTGATTTCGCAACAGCCTTTGAAGGGGTGGATGTCTTATTTGAGAACAAGAACCTTGTATTTCTAGGAACATCTACAGAGAATGGATAAGAACCACCTCCACTTCCCACAGGAACCTACAGATAATAGAAACAATTAATATCCTCTATCAACTTTTTGGCATACATGCTTAGCAAGGACCGACATGAAAGAAGTCTCATAGATTAGCTATCGGCAGGCCGCCATTATAGAAAGACACTTCATAAATTTCAAGCATGTTATCTCAGTCAAAGAACTATTCTTGTTCTCTTTCTTCCCAAATCCCAGCCAAAACAAAGGATTAAACCACAAGAGAAGCTAGCATGCAGGGGAGAGAGAAGAAAATCAGTGTGCTTTTACTAGTTTACAAAAACTAACAAGGTAAACATGCTGATTACAAATGCCACGAATAAAGGCACAGCCTAGTGCAAGACTTTCATCAAATACCTGGATCCTTCCGAAAGTCAGAACCAAATACTCAAGCATAAAAACAACTTTCAGACAGTATATAGATCAGTAAAGTCAAGTCAAGGCGTAGACATCAGATTCAAAAGATCACCTCAAACATATTTAAAAATCTTGTGAAAAGAACTGGCAACAGTGGCTCCCACGTTAAATGGTCATAGTTCTTTATAACACGAGCAAGTACAGCAGTGAATTGACTGTTCCAAAATGGACAATTTGGAATTGAACCCCAAATTGTTATAAGATCTCCAACCCAATCCCTGTAGCACAACCAAGAGGAGAAATTGTCTGTTTTCCGTCAGATCTAAAAGAAGAATAAGCTATGACAAAGTTTCATGCATGCTTCAGCCCTTACTGAGAAAAGAACTCCCGGTTCTCTGCATTAGTAGGAAGGAAAAGCCGGACAAACCCAGAACCTTCAAAGGAAGAATTGTGCCACGGATTCTCCAAAAGAGGACTGCAGAAATATCGGTAATACACAAACAAGTATAACCAAATTAAAAGATCTGCTTAATAGTTGCATATACTTTAAAAATGGGGGTAAAACAGATGCAGAAAAGGATTCGAGTCATGGAGAATATTTGAACTAGAATACATACCTACACTCAGACCATATTTCTGATGCAGATCCTGGGGGAAAGAATCTTCGGCAAGACCGAACAAGAGAAGTAACAGTCTCGAAATGCCTTTGTTTTATCCTCCATCCTTCTGGACCTGTGCTTCTGCAATGAGGCATCAAGAGTCAGTCATATATAGGTCTCATGTATACTTGCTGGCTTGTTGTTGCCGAGCAGAAACACACAACTGAGTATTGCAAATGCTGATCGACCATACATTTTATTTGACCACCTCTTGTCTTAGTTTCTTTTAGTTAAGATACATTGGTGGGCCTTCCATCGTTGGTTCGAACTAGTGGTAGAGTTAGTTATCAGTATGGTATTAGAGCGCAGGCCCACATGTTGGACTAATAGTCATATGTCTTCCATGTTTTCCATTTACAGTGTCCACGTGTAGGCCCAAATTAGCACCACACGTGACAGGACGTGTAGAAAAATCTACATTGGAATTCGGGAAAGCCACACACTAGTATTGTTCATGAGTCACTCCTCTTATGGCCAATTAATTTTACAAATGAAGTCCATGATTCCACACTCATTTATCACTTAAGTTGCATGATGAGCAAAAAAAGAGGCACAAGACTCTGTAGACGGAGAGATAAAAAAAAGCTGCAGTTTAATGTCCTGACAACTAAATAAGTTAAGCTTAATCAGCTTCCTAAAAGATCCCAATGCCAGTATGCAATGTGCTGAGAAAGGATCCTCTTTCACCATGAAGTCAATAAGAACAATTACAAACGGAAAGAGAAATGTTGAAAACAAATGCTGAAACTGACGACATAATGTCATTAGTAATTACCGAGTGAAATGTGTCTGGATCAAGGCATCATATAAAGGATGCCAATGGACTGTCAACGACAACTTCTTTCTGTACTTGTTTAGAATCTTAACCAGCACACTCCCCCACCTAACCTAATCAGCACAAAAAACGGTTTGTTCATCAAAGGTCTACAGACACGAAGACCACAATCAGTAACCATGCTCACAGAGATGTCATTACCTGAACATAAATTTTATCCTTGGATGCCTCAAAAACATGTAATCCAAACTCCACAAGTGCTGCCACATCCTCCAGATTCAACTCACTCTTTGCTTTTATGAACCTGCCACATGAGATGAAGCAAATTAACCGTCTGGTCTCTGTTCAGGTGATCAAGATCATTCCCCTCATTAAGCAATTACCATTTTACCAAACATTCGAGAGTACTATGATAAACTGTGACAAAAGGTAATCACTTGGAAACTTTCAAATAAACCATGACACGCTACAATCATGATTTGAGCTTGCAATAATTTTTAACCCTTGGAATGTCTCCCAAGGCTAGTGCTTCAAGAATGGCACACAGCCAAGTGCCCAAATGATAAACCACTTCATGGCAGCTGCAGCAGCAAATTGACAAAAAAGATTAAATCAAAAATCTAGATGAAATCAGACAAACGGAAATATTGTGCATAAGAATGTATTCTATGCTCTCTTGTTTCCTCACCTAGCCGTAAAATAATAACACAATCATCTTGCAACGACAAACTACAATGCCAAAGTAAAATACTTGCCCATTCTAATTTTTTTCCCATATCCTAATTCGTATAACTCCATGTTTCTATGAGTACAAGATTCAGAGGGTTCTTAGATATTCAGTAGGATGTCACTTACGACCGAATTAGTGATCAAGTACCCAAGTCAACATCTTAAGTCTATGGTAAGATGAACACTATTTCCCTTTAAACTATAAGATAAACACAAATTATAACCTCATTTCTATCACTCTCTCCCACAAGTTCGTACAATATCAGCTCATAACTATGATTCGAACAGTTTTCTACATCTCCCTTGTCCTTATAGATGGGAATCAGCGAGCTCTTTCTCCACTCACTTACCATCTTCTTGTCACTCCAAATCTTATGGAATATTTTTGTCAACCAACAAATTCCTTTGCATAAAATATTTCACACGTTTCTACTGAGATTTCATCTAGAAATAATCTCTCTTGTTATTAACAACAAGGATAAGACAGTTTATATCTTGTCCTCCCCAAACCTAGTCTAGGATATAAACACCTGAGTTTGTTACTGTTGTTGCATATATTGAGATTTCATCTACACCCATAGAATTGTTAGAGCTCATCCTCTTACAAACCTCCTTAAATTCCTTATTCCTTACTACTTATGCATCATATATGGCATGGGCTTATAGCCGCATATGAGTACTCAAATGTCTCATTGAAAGAAGTCTCACTTGTGCTATTGTCTCAACCTTCAAAGTTCAAGAGAAAATTTTGAGTCTTAGTGAGGATAAGAGATGTTAAGCGTAATAAACTCAATGCAAGGAAACGTAAAAGCAATAAAACCACCTTACGAACAAACATTTGGTGCAAGGAAAAACGGAAGATTCTCTAACGCGCACAATGCTTGATAGGAGGCTGAATTATGTTCTCAAATATGGCAACTACTCCCTCCGTCCCATAATACATGTAACATTTTCCTTTTTAGGTTGTCCCAATTTACATGCAACCTTTCCTTTTTCAGCCAATACTTAATCTAAAAATAAATCACATCAATCGTATTTTGTTACAGTACACTTACTACCTCCTCTCACAACAACCCCACTATCCCTAAAAATTATTCTTTCTTCATCAAATTTCATAAAAATTCCACACAAATAAATTCCCGTGTCGGATCAAATGGTTGCAAGTATTATGGGACGGATGGAGTATAATTCTAGTGTCCCTATGAAAATCATTATAAAATATAAGATCCTATACCACGTTATGAATATCAAACTTCATCCACGAGTCCTTTACTCAAACACCAAGAGCAGAATTTCCACCCCTCATAAAATCGTGAATCTCTAGAGGCATCCTCGTGCACCACTGTTGCTCAAACTTCTATCTATATCACAATTCACGCTAATAATACTTCGAATAACAATCATTATGTGACACAAATACACAATGATCCCTAACAAATGCTTGCATTTACGCATCTTGACTAAAACATATCCATTTTATTTGTTCAAATCAGATCATTATTTCACTTAACCTCAACAATTCCTCACTAACAGCATGCTGCAAGCTCAATCCTATGACCTATCAACATTTGTCCCACACTCGCATACGCACACACGCACGATCAACAACAACATAAACAGATAACACAATCATATCAGATACATCAGAACTCCACAATCAACAAAGCAACAGAAACTACTGACAAATCGATGACGGAGATCCACTTAAGCGTAGCGAAAACCGACTCCGAATCATCACCATCTTCCTCCCTATACGACTCCTTCACAGACTTCACCACTCGAGCGAAACTCTCCCTCTCCTTCTTCGCCTCCTCCGCCACCGGCGGTGGCAACCACGCGTTGTACAGATGCATTTCGATTTTTGATTATCAGAGCTCAATTGATTTCCGAATTCGAGCGGCGATGATGGAGCGGAGGAGATGATGGTGAAGGGGTATATATAGGTGGTGTTGACTTGCAGGTGAGGGTGATTGAGATTTTTTGGGGGGTTTGGGTATTTTTCTTGCGTGGGAAGACAAAGAGTGATGGAGATGGGGTTGAGTTGGATTGGAGAAGAGGAAATCTAGTTGCTTTCTTTTTTCATTTCTTTTCATGTAGTTGTTGATTAACGAGCTAGAAATGTGTTACTCACCGACATAAAAATGAAAATCCGTCTTATCGATTTTTATTTGGAATTCTACGAATACAAAAATAAAAAGGTGATTGATATTTATGTTTAAAAATATGATATCAAACAAATCAAGTTTATGACAAAACTAATACGAAATTTCTGACTTCACGATTAGATGAGTGTTTTATTATTGAATCAATTCTACTTAATTATCAGAATATATGATTAAGAAAATATATGATTAAAAAAAAAAATTTGTTCAATTTCATCATGGAATATCTCTCTTTCATTTAGGTTGAGAATGAATACATTTCATCGTTTCTGAATCATCTCTAGGCGGTAGCTCATAGCTGGATTTTAATCAAGGGTTAGGAGACCATTTGATGGTTATGTACCGAAATAAAAAGGTTGAAGTTGTCCATTGAGTTAATGACCTGTAACCGGCTTTGGAGGTTGCCTAGAGGAGGGGAGGACTTTGTTAATATCGTCATCTCAAAGGGAAGAGAGTTTCTTGTACAAAAAGGAAAACACATGGAAAAAAAGAAAGATGAAAAACCAACCACAATACCAACCTGCAATATCGAGTATCCGAGGGAATACATGTAAATCAATCCCAGATTCAACAGGCTTCCAGATCTTGATTCTGACAAAAACATCTGGATTGTTGTTGTTATAGATTAAATCGATTAAAACAAGGGAAAAAAAAAAAGAGGAAGAAGAAAAGTTCGTCGTATAATGGCAAAGAAAAGACCGATTACAAATCAAGCACGTCTCAATTCCATCTAATCAGTAAGTCGACCTCCAAGTCCCAACCAGAAGAAACTATTTCCCCTCGTAATCCAATCCGTGCCACCCGGCATACAGACTTACCAAGTACATCATAGACAGTAGCAATGGCTACAACGTTGGATCTCCAAAGTTCTCAAGCTCGAGAAATCCCGAGAGTATCACCAGTTGTGTTATCAGCATTCTTTCCAGAACCGATCATTTATAATTTGGTCAAAAAAATACATTCAGTTACCGTCATCAACGACTAGCCCCTTTTTTTACTACATATTCCACGGTGACACTTGATGCATTCATCCGTGACTACAGAAAACACCACATTTCAAGACCGGTTTCTAGCCATGTGATTTTCGCCAGCCAACTTCACAGACCTTTCTTCAGCCCCGTGATAACGAGCATGCAGGGATGCTTAATGCGACTGTCGCAACATCATGAATCCATGTGTCTATTTTCAGGCATATGAATCATGAGCCGCTAAGGACTCTCAAACCCAAATATACGGAAAACACCTGCAACAAAAGCTGTTCAAGTCAGAATGATAATTTAGACTGTATCAACTATGAAAGAAATCGAGCAAACCCATCCACCTTCGTCTGCTTGATATTTGTTCTTGTCATCTCCAGCATATGCAAGTAAGTTGTACCTCGGATTCCATTCCACGCTGTTCGTTGCAGCTTTGCATGGTATCTGATGAACTGAGCGCCCAGTTTCAACATTAGACTGTTTCCATGATAACAAATTCAACAAGATTAGAATATGAGACAGAGCACAACGTTATTGATGCAACCATATCATCATAAATCTACGATAGACAATTAGAAAAGTGAAACATTTCCCGAATTCCCAAGGATGGGAGACTCACTATGTCAATCAACAAGTCTTCACTGGCAGAAGCAATGTATTCCCCTGTGTAATTGAAGCTTATTGTTCGCACAGGCCACCTGAAGTAACAAGTCAAAATATCAGGTTGAGTTAGCTCTGACAAATATGTATACAGTTATATACAAGATCAAGCTGCATCCACCACAAACTCACTCAAGCTTTGTGAATGTTCGCACGCATAACAACTCTCTGATATCCCATAGGCTAACTAAGGAATCAGCACTTCCAACAGCAAAATATCTGAAATATGGCCACGATAAGCAGGAGTTGGGCAATTTGTTAGCGGTAGCAATCACACAAAAGGATTTTTCTCTCTCGTCTTTTTTCGAAAAAGACACGCAAGGAATTTTCTTTCAACTTAGTTTGGGTGAAACACTTCCAGATAAACATATTTACATGATTTTAGCACAAAACTGAAATGCAATACGAAGACTGAATACTGGCATGGTAACGCCAATCATAATAGAAAGGTCTAATTCATGAATCGACACTTCAACAGGGAAAAAGCTGCTCTAAACATTTGTGAAAGGATTAGCTGCATTAGCAACTCTTGCATTAGTTCAGTGTAAGAAGATACAAAAGTTATTGAGCACAGTAAAAAGAAGTCTCTCTTTTATGTATTCACAGGGACGAAGCTGCTTTAAACATTTGTGAACGGTTTAGCAACTCTCGCATTAGTACAGCGTTAAGACGATACAAATTATTGTGTATAGTAATCAAATATTTCTCATGCCAAAATTTTTTTTTAAAGAAAAACGAAAAAAAGATTAAAAGGAAAAAAATTATTGGGTGAGGATCTGGTCTTGGACTGGTTATAAGTTTCCTGTTCCGCTATAATGAACCTCAGTTGAGCAACCTTAGGTCAAATGACAAGGTCCTTGAGCTCAGTTGCTGTACCAGTTACTCAGAAAGACGCTCTGCTGAGTGTGCGTTGGTGTATACTAGTTTGACATGAATTGCATGAACTTTCTCTCATGAACTCTGCTTACTGCTTACTAGTTGCTCACTTGAACATAGTGGTAAAACCACCCCAATAAAAGAAGATACGCCCGCATCGTACAGTGAAGTAGAATGCTAGACTGCATGGCTGATTAGTATTTACATGGAACCGAACTCTTCTACAGTCACTACTGTGCAATTACAACTGTCGGCCCTTCACATATGCCTCCTATGCAACTCAGATGATGGCTATGATCACTTTTTAATTTTCCCTATCCAACTCTTATCCATCGACCACATGAATATCTAAAGATCTAATACATCATTCATTAGTGATGTAGCATCAACATGTACCTTCCCTTTGGATCAATTGCAATGCAATAGCAACCAGCAGTGTGAGCAATCAGGGTATCAATTGGTTTAAGAGAAGGGAATGCTAGGACTTCCACACAACCTGTCAGGGTGACCCAAGGCAACAAAACCTACATGAGATCTGGTCCAGGTGCATGCAGTTATCACGATTTAAAAGAACTCAACTTGCAAAAAAACAATATAGACGTCAATACCATTCTTCTCACCAAATCCTGTCGTTAGAAAGAACATATCCCCAAGCAAGTTCCATGCAAGCTCGTTAACCTAATGAAAATGATGACAAAGTATCATTATTATGTCAAAAGTAACACTCTTCAGTTGCATACTCGAAATAGACGAGGAAGCATCATTCAACTTGCCTCATGAGGGAACCTATGTCTATAAAACACGTCAAATTTCCTAACATCCAGTATAGTCACTTCGTCATCCTGCAATGTATTATAAAGACATGGATAAGAGGTATAAACTGCAATCGTCATTGCGCATGTCAAAGCTATCAGTCAAAGACATTGAATGCATAAAATTCCACCAAATGATGCCACATAGAACAGTGAGAATGGCATAACACAGGATGGTGCAGCAATATCAATAACACACACAAGCAAGCAGGCCCGCACACACACGTGCATGCACACACAGAGAGATAAAAATCAATCGGAAAGTTCACCCTGTTGCCAACAGCAATAAAAGTCCCATCATGCTTGTACGCAATGTTAATATTTTCGCCACTAAGCTCTATCTGCTGCGAGCATTTCCCGCCTGCAAGGCCCAAAGTTAGACAACTAACGTCCACCTCTTTCACAATAAAGTTACGAACAAACAAACAAGACATACTTCGAGCATCCCACACACGAACTGTCCTGTCACCAGAAGCAGTTGCTAGCAAATCAGCATGCTTTGGGTCCCAGCATAGCTGATCCACACTATCCATATGTCCCCTCAACTCGACTTCTTTTACCTTACTCTGCAATGAACATAAGGCAGTCAGTACACTCTACGTCAAAATCTTCATTGATATTAAGAAAACGCTAAATTACAAAGAGTAATAGACAACAAACCACAAAGAAGAAGATAACAGGCATCACCATCATCTAGCTAGCACACTTTGACACCTTTCAAACAAAAGGCCCATCACCCTTCCAACCATGCATCCGTTTGCAGCACAACCGAGTTATGTATTTCAGCTCCACTCATCATCTAGCTCAAAGGATTGTTCATTCTTTCTTCTATTAGGTTTGCTAATTATAACATCTTATTGATTTCTACATCAAGAAGGGTTGATTTGATGGCAAGCATCCCTCTTTAATTACAACAACGATAAGTCTCCCTGCATCTTGCCCTCCTAAACCCTATACTTGACAAAATTATCTACGCTGTCGCCTTATCACTTCAGCCACACTCCTTTCCAACCTACGGAAATGTTCAGAAAGTAAAATTTATCGAACAACTCACCCACTAGCCTCTAGAATTTTGGCTAGATCCTCTTTTACTCATAATCACCTCGGCCAAGCAATTGACAACAAATTGCAAACGTCAGATTCACACACGATCGTTTAAACATTGCCAACTTCAATGGGGCCAGTTCGACAAATTGATGAGCCACCCAATCATAATTTCACTTATCACCCAGAAAAATCCCATAGACTTAACGGGATCAAGAGATTATTAGTTTGCCACAACTACGCGCTCAGACACACCTCGCTCTAGAAGAAGACTAATGTAGGTAAGTTGAATTGATTCAGTCATCATCATCTAGCATTGCAAAATGGATACAAGAAACACATTACATGACCATGAGGCTCAATGTGCCAGATCCTAGCAGTCTGATCAACCGACCCCGAAGCGAGCTTCGTCCCGATACAGTTCCAAGCCACCGAATGCACCTTCAAAATCAACAACAACGTAACAATCGAGTCAAAACGAGAAGGTGCTTGATTATCATTTTTCTTCACGTTAGGGTTAGGGTTTTGGAGAAGAAGGTACCTTTTTCTTGTGACCGAGATATTCTCTGCTGTGGAGATTCTTGAAGGGTGAAGTCGCCGCCTTCGCAACTGTCGCCGGTGGTGTCGGCGTGTCTTTTCTTGATGCTGCCTCCATTTGTTGTGCGACTACTGTTTCTGTGTCTGTCTTCAGTTTGGAGTTGAACTGTAGTTCGATCAATCGATTGACCGTCCGATTGACCTAAATGGAGAGGGTAGCCGTATAAATTGCGATATATATTTTATTATTTTTTTTTCATAATTTTTATAATATTTATATATTTTATAAGTTTTTTTGAATATAAATCTTATTTTCATGTCAAATCATATTTGATCGTCTCGTAACATATGTTAAGTTGAAGTACGTAATTTATATAATTATTGTTATTTCACGATAAACTTATAAAAAGCTACGTTTGATAGTCGTTACATACGTGTTAAACTTTGCATCGATACGCGTATCAGGTCAAAGTGTTGTAACAATTTTGAGACGAAAGTGATATTATGTAGTTATATATTACTTATGCAAGTTTTTGTTTATATATCAAATGAATTGATTAAAAAAATCTTTTGGCATATGATTGAATTATGTAATTTAAGATATCATTGACATTTCACATTAAATTGTAAAATTATAGAGATACGGGACAAACTTCATCTCAAAAATTGCAAAAGTCACATTGATGTAATTTATCAGGGTCGAAGAGAGTAACATATTCTCTTTGTGTCTTAAGTACTACAACTAACTTATTTGTATTTGCTATGTGTTTGGTGAACTTATGGTCAAGCACACATAACTTTACGTGTGATTAGATTGTTGGATCTTCAAATCAATAATGAAAAAAAAAAATTAGTTTTGCATTAAATTGAAGACAGAAATAAAATTTTAATGACAATCATTGATAAACGCATTTAACAATCAACTAATAGATAAAGATTTGAGATAAGGCATCGTTGGATCATGTGTACAGTTAAAGCTTTAGAGAAAATCAACATGTTTTGCAAGTAACGATAAGACATGAGAGCTTTAACGAAAACCAAATACTAATAATCGTTTATGTAATTTTTTTAAAATATTTTATTGATTTGAGATAATTATTATCAATTCAAATAAATCCCATATAAAAACAATCATTAATATTTGAAAATTTATCAACAAAAAAATCGGTAGCATTTCTTCGGACAAAAATATTGTCCGAAATATTCGGAATGTTCAGTTACAAAAAAATCCACTCCCTTGGTCCCTTTTACCATCTCGCACAGTGCAGCAGTGACACCATAAACAAACACAGAAACAGATGAAACCCATATCACAATCATGAGTCAAGCAATGATCCAATCAGCATAGCCACCGCCGGTTCCTCCTCCACGTTTTCCTTCCCTCAATCACGCATTTCATTCAACCATTCATTCTCTCATCCACTCCGCCGCCGCCGCCGCCGCCGCCGTGGACGCCATAGATCAGCCGCCGCCGATCGCCGGAATGAACGAACGAACAACGAAGATGTCTTCGGGAAGATACATGTCGGCTTACTCGCCGTCGCAATCCTCCTCCAACAACAACTACGCCGCTCTTCCTCCTCTTATCCCTCCCCGATCCCCAGCCGCCTTTGGTCATGAGAAGTATACTGACCTCTCTGTGACTTTTGTTAATTGGCTTTTGTCTGCAGTTGATTGAGATGTGTTGATTGTGTTTTGCGTTGATGTTGTTTTGTGTTGGTGTTTGTTGGATTATTTGTTGCTGAGATCGATCTGAATATGTGGTGGTTGGTATGAATGTGATCGATGATCAGGTAGTGGAATAATGATTTTCTTGCGTTTGCTTGTTTATCTTTTCAGATGTGTTGTCACTTGTCACCGCTACGAGGAATGATTCACGATGATGTTTTCTTGTTAATAGTCATAATATATACTAATGTGTTGAAGATTAGAACCTAGAGTTTGCTTAGATTGTTCAGTCTAGATGTTTATGAGGCTTTTTAGAGGTTTCTGGAGCCTAAAAATAGGTATTGGATTTAAGCTTGTAACTATCGAGTTCAATCAATTGCAAAAACTATTTCGGTTCTTCTTGAGTTCTATCACCGCAAGCTCCACTTGATATTTCTTCATTCTACACTATGGAATCAAGGTCCTCCAAGAAAGTGACTTTGGTTGCTGATAAGTGTTGAGAATGTAGTACTCACGTTGGAGTTTGTGAGCTCAACATAATTACATATAAGATCTTGAGTTATTCCAATTATTGATGATTGGTTTTGAGTTGGAGCCCCTTAGGAAAAGCAATACTATTAAGTTGTATGATCGAGATTTTCTGATGAGATGGAATTTGACCGCAGCTTAACATGAAGATGGGCATTGCCTTGGATTATACTGTTTAATAGGATGGAACCGATTACTGGAAAAATCTTGTTTGAGTTGACTGCTTTCTTTTATAGACTTTTTTGAGATTCTGATTATGAGATTGTGCCGATAATATGAGACATGTTTTGACATTTTGCAGTGTGTTTTAAAGAGATGGTAAAGCTGGCTGATGATTTTATTTTATTTTTAACTGTAATCTGTATGAGTATGAAATTGTTCCGTGAACTATGCAGTATTGTTGAATCTTGAAGTTCTCAACATAGTAAAGCATGATATTTGGTTAACATGTGATTGGATCTCATCTTTGTCATCAGATTTGTAGCTGAGCTGCTTGCTGAGTATGAGAAGTTGACTCCGTTCCACAGTGTGTTGCCTCATTCCTGTCTCTTGTTGAACCGGGGTGAGCTTTAGTCCCACTACTTTAGGTTATATGCTGAATCGATATTGCTTTTATATGCATTAATACCATGTGATGGGATAAAGCCTTGGTTTTTTGATGATGTTATTACTTATACATAAACATGAGAATTCCCTTGAATGTATAATGCTGTTGAATGTTGTTACACACTTCTATTTTACTTATCCCTAGTTTTTGGCTAACTCATGGAGCGTCCTCCCGGTTACTTTCTCTTGAGATGTTACTGTTCTTTCTTTTTATCCAGATAGTCGAGGCTTGTGTAAATTGACTAATTTCTGACTGCTAACTATTCGTTTAACCAATGCTGACTGGTACATCCTTCTTGAAAATTGACATTTTCTGAGCAGAAATATTGCGTGTAACTACGTTGTTGGGGAATGCTCAAATTTTAGATCAAGCCAGACTTGAACATGCTAGGCCCTTGGCTTCAGAAGGAATATATTCGACTGGAAGATCAGATGTGAATATATGGGCATCACCACATCAATCAGAAGTATGGATACTAACCTAACATAACATTGGTGTTTCCGTCTTGTTTTACTGCATTAACAGCATTTGCTGACCTTTTTTTTTTTTTTGTAAGTTAAATTCTGACTTGATGCCTTTTTGTCATTTGTTAGAGTGTTCCTTTATATTTTGACATAGTGATCTAACATTGCCAAGCTGATAAAATCAGGCCTTAGGTTGGCCTTGTATTCTAGCCATTCATTTGTTCCTAGATTCTGTGTCTGTGTGCTCCTTAACATGACTAATAATATTAACCCTTGGCATATCTTGATTACTTCTAAACATTTACTTTTAAAAACTAGTGCCCTCTTGTCATTAGGTTCTGCTTCTTTGTGCCCCTTTACATGACTTATAATATTAACACTTACCTCTAACACTCACTTGTCAAAACTGGCGTCTGCTTATGATTATCTAACGTTAGGATGTTATGGGAAGAAACTTTCAGTGTGATTTTCCTACATGATGGATGAATATTACTTTGGGCACTTGTCTTTGACCATGCTTTTTTATGCTGGTTTACTGTAGTGTCTCCTCTCCTCAACACTGCCACAATCGTAAATCTAAAGAACAACAAAGTTTGAGCATCTTTGAAAAAAGGGAAAAAGTGGAAAGAGAGAAATCAGACTGTGCTAGACTTCTTTCTTTGGGTTGATTTGATCATTAGATTGGCTATAATGATTGTAATTCCTCGGTTGATAAAGAAGGAAAGTTAAGTTTACCCCCTTGCTATGTTGTTCTGCCTTAACTTTATGATGTTGATCTTAATGGTTATATCAGTCTTTCGTCTGCTACTTCTCATGTATGTTCTTGACATTCTCCATAGCATCTACACTGTGCGACATTTCACATGCCTTTTGCTAGAATTATACAGACGACGCTGATAGGTTAAATCCCTTTCTTCCCGAGTTTGTCTGCTTAAGTTGTTTTAAAGCACCAGTGCAGAAGCCATAAGCACCTATGGACCTAAGACAGTTTCATGATGAATGTACTGATTAGATTGTCATTACACTGTGCAGATATCAAGTCCATTGCATCACTCGTCGCCTCAGAGCTGGCTAGGCTCCCATGGCAATGGCGTGCTTGTGAAGAAAGCCATCAGGGTTGATATCCCTGTTGACAAGTATCCAAATGTATGTATTAGGTACTAACTTATGTTTGCTGAACCAGTGTAAATGCTTGTATGAAATCCAACTTCGTAGTGTTCAAATATGGGAAATCCATATTGAATGTCTTCCTCGCAAACACAAATGACTTTTCGGTTTTGACATTATTCTTCGGTTTAGTCATTAGAATAATAAATGGAAGGTTCCATTGTCTAATCACGTTATCAAGGCATATGCATTCAATTTTTCCATGGTGTTTTCATCAGTGGAGGGATTGTATTCTTATTAACATTGCTCATTGTGCAGTTCAATTTTGTTTGCCGTCTCCTGGGCCCGGGGGGAAACTCTCTCAAGAGGATTGAAGCTAGCGCCGCATGTCGGATTCTCATCAGGGGTCATGGCAGCATTAAGGATCCAGTTAAGGTATTACTAATGCACCGCTTCCTCTGCGCTTAATTACCAGTTACGAGTGAGGGCCACTAGACGCACAGCAGTATTGGAAAATCCAGCACTTGGAAGACATGAGATTTGTCTCGTCATTGCTGGTGAAAGCCAAACATGCTTGGACTTGGAGCCCAGAGAGGGCTTCTTTTGCACCTCATACAAGAACATCTATTCTAAGCAGGAACAGAACCCTCGGGCTTTGTCAATTACCTTGTATTCTACATTCATGCTATGTCTTCCGCGCTTATCTGAACTGTTGGTGAGTAGCTAATTGGTAGCCTTTAAATTTCTCTGTATTTCTGATGAGAATAAAAATTGCCATGTGAAGGAGGAAATGATGAGAGGAAATCCAGGGTTTCAGCATCTCAACGAGCCCCTTCATATACTTGTGGAAGCCGAATTACCCGCTGAAATAATAGATGCCCGTTTACTTCATGCATGTCAGATACTCAAAAACTTGATAACGCCAGTGGTATGTACTTCACTCTTACTTTCTTTTTCTCAGATTATCTCCAACTTCTTTGCTGGACATACAATAGCGTGGTAAGTTATCTTGAGTATAAAGGGGAAACCAAGTCCTAATGCCTACATGGCATGATATTATATTGGTAGATGTTGATTTGGAGCATATGTTTTTGAGTGTCTGGCAATGATGTGTGTGTTACAATACTCCTTTCATCTTTTTGCTAGTTAAATATCCTTTGTTTGTTTGGAGGATGTTGATGTTAGCCTCAGACGTCTGAGTTTGTTTCATATGTGCTGCAGGAGGAGTCTCAGGATTACTTCAAGAAGGAACAGTTGAGGGAATTGGCTATGCTTAACGGGGCACATTCGGAAAATGATTCTCTCATGTCTGGTTCGGTCTCTCCATTCAATGGCGCGATCCTTGGTATGAAGAGGGCCAAGATTCATGTTTGACGAGGAAGTCATCCGTAATGAGGAGTCTATGGGAGAGTCTTTTAAATAAAAGTTGTGAAGGGAAGCTCCCCTGTTAGTACCACGTGCTGTGTTCACAAGCCAACCTATGCTCCCGATGTTTTAGCATTCGTTGGCGTTATCAGCTGTTTGTCGTCCATTAGGACAGTACTAAGTGCTGGTATGACATTTGATACATCAACGCTGCACGGAAATGAGACACGACATCACATGTGAAGACGATCTGCAGGCCGTCTGGGCGTAAGCGCTGCATATGTTGGTATTCTGGATTTGGTTTGATACGATTTTATGCTGAAACTTTCATTTCCATTTGCTGTTTGGCTTTACATCGATTCACTGCAAGCATTCATCGTAGGGATGGATCTATATTCTTTTAAAGGTTAAGAATTCATGTGTCGCGTAATATTCATTTTCCAATGATTATTCAATCTGTCGCCTCCCTGGTCTCGGAGGTTGGTTCAGTATTTGGCACTCCTGCTATGGTATTGTATCTTGTTAATAAGAGTTTGTTGCTTGCTTATACGATTCTGCTCAATTTTTTCCTGTTTTTGTTTGATGAAGCCTTGGTTATTCACATGACTAAACAAAACTGGATCCAATGCAGGGCATATAGCTACGGAGTCTCATGGCAGACAAGTGAAGAGTAAACTATCTCGTTCTATAAACGAGATTCAACCTCTGTGCTTGCGCAGCCCGACTATATAGTAGTTGATGATGCTGTGATTAATTGAATCCAGGTATCCAAATCATTCCGACGTCTATATCGAAATCCAACCTATGATGCAGGCTGATTTACATGGAATTTGTCCACTCTGCAATACATTTTGAATGCTCGTTTCCGATATTCAACTTCATCTAATGATGAGTGATTCAGTAGTAAACAATCCTTCTTCATAACGATCTAATCCAAGGTTTGACACTTCTCGAGATTCGGGGTTTGACATTTCTCCAGAACATAAGGAATCATTCTTCTTCATTGCAAAATCCGGTAAACAGCTTGGTAATTAGTCTCCTTTCTTCCTCTCCTTCCGTTCCTCAACTTAGTTTGTCGTCACATCCCGATTGAATTTGTCTAAACTCATAGAATTCTTTTCCCGCAACTTAATTAGTCAACAACAACAATCCAATGTTCTCATCTCAAGTTATGCTCTAAAAAAACGAGATGTGCATATTTGCTGCGAACAATAGAAAGATTGTTTCTGACAACCAAGTCGGGCGAGCTACTATTTAATTAGGTGGTGCAGCCACAACAGTTAGGTATGGTGCATGTGTGGTATGTCCAAACCTGACTGGGGCAGACAACATACACACCATGCTGCGCTGTGCTGTGCGGTGCCTTTGACCCATCGCAATCTATGTACATATACCACGTCGCGACTTATTCGTCGTCGAGCCTGTTGCCCCCTTTTATCATTCCAAATATTAGTCTGGCAAAGATCTACTATAGTTGATGACATCGGGTCCATGTAGATATGTGACATGACATTACATGTCGCATGTGGAAGCAATTAATTCGTTGCTTATAAGTTTTTCATCCCCAGTCACAGTGGTACTATAGTACCATACTGCTGCTGCTAGCAACCACACATTCGCGCGTACTTGCCTGATAAATGTATTTTCCGGTTCCAAGATGACTGCAATGTTGGTTACTCTAAATAATGTTTTAGCACACATATATCCTGAATAAGTTTGGTCAATAACGATTGACTACGATAGAAGTAATCGTTTTTTCAAACATGTGGTCGTTGATTCAACATTCTTATGTAAACAACTTACATAACGTACTTGACATAACCACATGGCTTGTTGTTTTATTTTATGTGTTTCATCTTTGGACGACTTTTGTCTTTTCATCAGGTGATGAATTGAATTTGCTTGAGAAAAGAACATGACTAATGTTCTTGAATGGGTTTGCTTGTGCCACTATATAAAAAAGGTCAAAATATATCTTGACAAGTTCTGTATTAATGTTGACAATAAATAAATTGCATTGCATGCACCAGATGCAAGTGAACATCATAAATGTACAACGGAATACGGACATCATCAATACGCAAACAGATGAATGGAAGGCAATGCAGATGATAGATGATAAATAGAGAGAATGATCGAGGATGAGAACAAACAAAAAGTCATTAATGATAAGAGATGACATCATAGTGGGAAGAACCGTTGGACTAGCGAGAAGGGGGCAGAAGGAACTTCTCTGATTCGTCCCTTTTCAACCCCATTATTTTTGACTTATTGCATAAAATGGTGAGGAAAGACCAAGAATTGTTTATTTATCAAGATAAAAACAAAACAAGATAATATAAACGGGTAATGCAAGCCGCACTAGAAATTGTTCATTTAAAATACAATCAAATCTTAATATTTTTTTGAAGAAAAGAAAAAAAGACAAAAATCAAAAAGAAAATGAAAAAACAAACTTGTCTATTTTTTTAGTTTATTATGATTGTAGTTAGCAATAAATAAACTTGTAACTAAATCATTGGATTCAAAAAAACGGTTGAGATTAAAAATTCATTTTTTACATTGATTGAAGAGAAATGAATCAATTTTGATCTTCAAAATCAATGATGCAACAATCTATCCCTTTTTCCTATATATATAACCTTGTCCAATACACACAGGATATAACGAGATAATGATTATGAAAAATGATTGTTTTTTTTTATTAATCTAACTTTTTTTAACATAACGTGTAACGTATTCATCGCTCCACAATCCATCGGGAGAAGCTCTTTTTAACATAGCGTGGCTTGGGTTCTTGACACCGTTCGAAAAGTTCTGGAAAATGAAGCTAGTGGTGAGTCATTTCCGAGTTTTTGGATGTGTGTGCTATGTATTCGTTCCTGACCACTTTCGGAGCAAATTCGACAAAAAGATGATATGATGTATCTTTATCGGATACGATGATAAGCGAAAAGGATGAAAATGTGGTGATCCCAACATAGATCGTTGCTATCCATCAAGAAATATGGTGTTCGATGAAGCATCTAACTTAGTGGGGTCCACAATTAGTCGCTTTGATAGACTCAAAAGAATTTGAAGAAATGTTGCAGGAGAAGTTGGACAAAAAAGCAGAAGGTACACTTCATCGAGAAGTTGCTCTAGAACCTGAAGGTCCTGAAGAAAAGTCATCTAATAAATCTTCAAACAAGGAAAGTAGAGTCTATACGATCAGGGAAGAGGATCGACCTATGTAACTTGAATACGTAGAAGAAGAAGTTGACCAAGAAAAATAGCAGGCAAATGATCAATGAAAGCATCGCAATCCAACTAGAGAGCGGAAGTCCAAATTCGAAATACGTCAATGCACTTCTTGTTGAAGATGACAAGTCATAAGACCCAGATTCCTATGAGGAGGCAGCTCGTGACAAGGAATGAAGACAAGTCATGCAAGAAGAGATTGATGCATTGAATCAAAATGAGATTTAGGGTTTAGTGCCAAAGCCGTAGACTACGCAATCAATCTCTTGTAAGTGGGTGTATAAGATCAAAACTAAATCTGATGGTTTGATCGAAAGGTACAAAACTTGACTTATTGCTCGTGGATTCTCACAGAAATATGGATAGGGTTATGATGAGATATTTATTCCGATGGTCAAGATCATAACTGTTCGAGCTCTTTCAGCACTTGTCGTAAGCAAGTAGTGGAAGCTATGGTAGCTGGATGTCAAGGATGCTTTCTTAGACGGAGAGCTTGATCGTGAGATCCACATGAAGCAGCCGAAAGGATTCGAGAGCAGAACCTATCCTTCGCACGTGTGCAAACTGAAAAAAGCACTCTATGGTTTGAAGCAAACACTTAAAACATTGTATAGGAAAGATAACTGAGTTTCTTGTTCAAGACGGATACTCAGTTGCGTCAGCAGACTCAAACCTATTTATAAAGATTTGAGGTGAGAAGATGACATCAGTTCTTCTCTACGTGGATGATCTAACCATCATAGAAGACCACGAGGAGGAGATCAAACAGACGAAGACAAACCTGTCGGTTCGATTCCAGATGAAAGAGCTTGGAGAGGTGTTCTGGGTCTTGAAATAGACCAAACAAAAGAGGACATATTCTTGTGTCAGCAGAATATGAAATGCCAAAGATCTTCTAATGAAATATGAAATAATTGATTGTAAATCTGTTTTAACACCAGTGGAGACAATGATGTAGCTCAAAACTTCACATGAAGCTTAGTAAGGGGACGTGAAACCTTAGGCATGGGCTATTATCAGTCATGTCGTAGCCAAGCTTCCCAGTTTTCCCTTAGTCATGGCCCGTGAGGAGCAGTAACGGACCGTGACAGTTCAAGATGCAAGTTTTTCCTAAGTCTTAGAGTAGCAGGTTGTGACAACCTTATCTTGTGATAGGATTTAGCTAGCTAGATTCGATATCTTTTTGTTAGATTAATTATTAGACGTATTGGTGAGCTGTGCTTAGGTGAAGATAAGTGGTTGAAGATGAGACTATATACATAAAAAAAAATGGGAAGCTTGATCTATCTCATTCCGTAAAGGCCTTATATTTCCTATGCAGTTGGTGGAGGTAGCAGATTCATGCAGAATCCTAAGAAGCCTCGCTTGAAAGCAGTGCGACGAATTCTAAGATATGTCAATGAGACTATTGATTTTTGACATTCTATACAAAAAGGAAGAACGTTTCCAATTGATCGAGTTATGCGATGTTGGCTATGCTGGAGATCACGATATTCGAAGGTCAACTACTAGTTATATGTTCAATCTTGGATCAAGGGTTATCTCTTAAATGCAACAAGAGACAATCAACAGTATCTTTGTCAAGGACAGAGACAAAATATCGTGTAACTGGTGTGATAACACAAGAGTGTACATGGTTGATGCAGTTGATGGAGGATTTTCATCAACCTATTAATTATATAGTTCAACTCTACTGTGATAATCAATCAGTAATCCGGATGACAGAGTATCCGATGTTTCATGCTCGAACTATCACTTTATTTGAGAGAAGATACTTTAAGGGAAGATCGAGATGAAATACACCAATACCAATGATCAAGTTACAGATATCGTTACGAAGGAACTTAATAGGATTAAATTTGAAGATTTCAGAAAACAACTTAAAATGACGATTTGTTTAATGACGAAAGAGATATTAGTCGTTGAGGGAGAGTGTTGAATAATACTCCTTCTAATCTCCCTAACTATATTTCATAATCTACACAATTATCTTAAATCTAGTATCTCTTTGTTGAATTAAGAAGATAGTAATGAAAATTTCAAGAATAAGAAACTTTATTAACTCAAGAAGACTAACTAAAAAAGTTTAAGTATGCTACTACTATATAAAGAGATTATTTATATCATTGTTATTTGTCATGAAAACTTAGATTATGAGCAAAAGCAAAACCATTGAATACTCCTGGATAATGTGCAAATCATGCAAATCATGCAAAACAGAAAAAGCATTGAATACGATCACCCAAAACGGTGGAGCTATTTAGTGGTCTCAGGGGTGGGGGGGCCGGCTGCGCATATGATCCCGTCCGGCCCATTTAGTACTCCCCTTTGTTCTCACGTCAGCCTCGTGACACACGCTCCTCCCCTCCCGGGTCTTGTAGGGGCCCACTGTGCTTTTTACACATCACATGTAACCAATATTCAGTCCATTTGTTTATATAAAAGGGAAAAAAAAACCTTCAGCTCATTATAAAATTCTTTTATTCCTAAAAAAAAGGACCTTTAATTGATAATCTATCCGGTATTATTTTCGTCTCACAAAAATATAATATTTTGATTAACGATTTATTAAAATAAATTTTGATTGATGTAACGAAACAGTCAAAGATTATTTATACGAATTTGTCATGAGATATCAATTATAACATAATTAGTATTTTATTGCGACGATGATACGATATTATATTATTCCATCACATAATAAATTTAATATATTGAATGACACGAGATTTTATGTGTGTGTTGAATTTTTATAAAATTTAATTGGAAAGAATATTTGTTTGTGTGATAGTGGGGTTTACATTGTAACAGTTGTTTTAGAAAATAATAAATATATTATAACTGAACTTGAGTGATTTTATGTTTTTTTATATGGAAATTTTTCAAATAGAATAATATTGTAATTATTATAAGACATTCAATAAAACAAATATTACACTTATTACAGGATAGAGTGAATAATAGATATAAGAATTAAACTCAACAAAATGCATAATGAGTGTTGATTTTTAGAAAATATTGTACATTTTGTGGGACATGGAAAATATTATATCCAAAACACATTTTGTTTATATTATACGTAATCTTAATTCATTAACATTACAATGACATAGAAATATGAAGGCAACAAGAGAAAGACTCCGATAATGAAAAGTTCAGATACATTAACATCAATTTTATACCATGTGCTTGTTCTTTTCTTTTCCTCTCAAAACTTGAGTATTAACGCTCCTTGTCGTAACGCTTATAACAAGTTCATTAATCAAGTTTATAACAATTCCCACATCAAATGAAACCTTCTTTTCACTCAATGATGCTCTAAATGTGATTTTGAGAAACATTTCTCATGTTGACAACAAAAGATAGATTATGAATATTTCAATCTCTATGGATGAGTCTCATCCGATCCAAAACAATACTCCATCGATCACAAATCAATGGATCTGACATATAGAATTATATAAATATCGAATTTTTATGAAATTTAATAAAAAAAGAATATTTTTTTTAATGATGACAAGGTTTATTATAACAGTTGTGAGAAAGATGATAGAATGTAGTGCAGTATAGATATAAGAATATTTTTGTTGCTTTTTAGATAAAAAAAAGTATAGGTATTTTTTGATAATCAATGTAAATTTTTCTTATATTTTGATATCAATTTGGATTTTGACATCTTATATATATAAAATTACATACGTATGATATACAGTTCATGAATCCTAATAAATACTAAAACAAAAGTGAAACTTTATTTATAAATTTTTGTATAATTAATTTTAAAAAATTAATAAATATTTTATATTATCTATATTTTTAGACCACCCAACTAAATAAAAGAATACAATAACATGTTACCTTATCATACACATCACTAAAATAATACAACAAAAAATAAATATTGGAAATCGAAATTTATCTATACAAACATATTCGAGATTCGACCAACCCAATCACAATTTAACATTCAAAGAACAGTAGCAATATATTAACTCCAAACTCAAACCGACACACGTAAACAACAAACAAACTTTTTTCACATCTCGCTTCTCTCTCATGTTTGCATAGCCGCATAGGCATATCAGGAAAGAAAGCAACCTGCCTCCTACCTCGAATCACCGAATTTTCTCCAAACCAAAAACAACAAAAACACCCAAAACAGAAACACCAAAAACACAATAAATAAATAAATAAATCCAGATCTTCTTCCTCATTCGCCTTCTCCTCATCAGCTCACTCAAATAAACTCAGATCTTTTTCTCTTTTTTTTTTTTTGTTTTTTTTTTTCATAGAAACTATTCCAATAAAATTAGAAAAAAAGAGGAAGCAGAATCGAAGCGTACAGATTTCGATCCAGATTCGATGGTTCTGATCTCTGATGGTAAATGTACTTTGCGTGTTTACTCCACATTCGTTGTATTGATTAAATTCTTGTACTTGTTATCGAATCGAATGTGCCAGGTTCGATGTATTATTGTTTTGTGAGGATATATTGAATGAAGGATGAAGGAATATGATCTAGATTTGAGAGAGTACGGTGTGGTGATTGGCGGGAATTGATTTGGGGCTAGGGTTCGATCGGCATTGCTAGATCGTAATTATTTTGATAGGTGGAGTCCAGAGGGGTTTTTTTTGGGGGGGTGAGTCGGGGGTTTGAGTGTCGTGATTGATTGATTTGTTCATTTATGATTATTATGCTTGTCTCTAGGCTTCTATGCCTACAACACTCTACCTGCTTGCTTCCTAGATTCCTGTGTCCCGTTTCTGTATCTGGATTCTAGTCCGATCGGATTTATGTCGGGGGAGAATTTTGTTAGTGTCTGTTTATTATATTAACAGGACTCGAACTTAAGACTTGCAACTCGAATCTGGATTCGAGTCGGATCAAATTGATGTTGGGGGAGAACTTTCTCAGTGTCTGTTTTTACATTCGCATGATGACTCGAACTCGAGACTGGCAAATGAGTGTTCAGGTCCCTTGGATCAACAAGGCATTATGTTTATATTTTTTTTCCTCTTTTTTTTTATTATAGAAATTTAAACAAAAAGATACTTGGTTTTACTGAAGAATATATATATATATGTGCATACGATGTACTTATGTGGTAGATTAGGCTTTTGAGGGGGTTTCCTTTCGTGCTGGTTTTCCCCTGTTTGAGGATTAGCATTTATGGTGGGATTTGGATTTATTCTTATATCTGGGAGTTCCGTGTTTGTTGATAGTGCCATTGTTGTATTTTGGTTCTTCTCTTTTTTGGAAGGTATGTATCTCGGGTAATTGCAGTGTTCATCCTCAAGAGAGTCCTACATTGTTCTGTCTGCGTTTTTTTCCTGTATTTTGAACGACTTACTTTCTCTGCATCAGAAGTTTAAGCGAAATTTTTGGATGTTGTATTTGTTCACGTAGATGGGGGTTATGTTTTGTGCCTCGAGAATTGATGTTAAGTGGTTGAATCTAACGAAAGGAGCTTGATCATGCCCTTCATGTTTATGCAGACCATCAGTGAGGAAGATTCATGATTATCGTCTGAACCCCTTATTACTACCATAATTTTGAGGACATACTTATCAACCTTTGCGCTTTGCTCTCCTCAGGGATGTCAGGTACAATCATTTCTTCCAGCTACATCTTTAATCAGCGAGTCAATGTAGCGGGCTAGAACTTAGTGGGATTTAGTACCCAAGTGTAACATTTGCTTTTGTTGTTGTTTTGAAGGCCAAGATGAAATGCGTAGCCGAGATGGAATAACTAGTCTAGATGAAATTAATGAGTGGAAGTCTGATATTGAGGATTCCGAGGATGAGAGGCAGAGATCCAGAATAGGTGCTCTAAGAAAGAAGGCTATTCGCGCTTCAAATAAACTGTCGCATTCCTTGAAGAAACGTGGTAAGAGGAGAGTAGACTACAGGTTCCCTACAGATTCGATTGAGGATGTAAGAGATGCAGAAGAAGAAAGAGCTGTACAAAAACTGCGTCACAAACTGATCCGCAGGCACTTGCTGCCCTCGGGGCATGATGAGTATTATACCTTACTCAGGTCTGTCAAATCCCTTTAAACATAACACCTTTTGAATTCTGGTTATGTTGGCTATTGTCTAAGGTTTCTCTAGGTTGCATTCCTTTAGTGAATTTTAGTTGAAGAGCTCACTCGTATCTTCCAATGTTATTTTGATGAAAATTTGAGACCTGTCTACCGAATTAGAGGCCAAGTCTTTCTGGAAGGAAGAAAACTAGTAAATTGTTCTCATTATCTTTTTGATAGGTTCTTGAAGGCCAGAGATTTTAGCATACCTAAGACAATTCAGATGTGGGAAGAAATGCTCCATTGGAGAAAAGAATTTGGAACAGATACCATAATGAAGGTAAAACATACTATTTACCTAAATCATCAATATCCTTTGTTCAGTATATCTTTGGATTAAAGAGAATGGACTCAGTATGTCATCGTGATTCGAGAAGCTGTGGGCCATGTACAGTTCTACTTCTAAGATTGGGATCCTCTACTCTTATGTGCATTTGCACCTAGATTTTTTCTTTACAGGAGTGATTCTCTTAAGAGAAACTAATTTGTAAAATAAAATTGAGTCTCATTCTAAATCCTGCAGGATTTTGAATTTCAAGAGCTTGCCGAGGTCCTGCAGTATTACCCTCACGGATACCATGGTGTCGACAAGGAAGGACGGCCTGTTTACATTGAGAGACTAGGAAACACTCATCCTGGCAAACTTATGAACGTCACTACAATCGATCGTTATTTAAAGTATCATGTCCAAGAATTTGAGAAGGCTCTGAATGAGAAGTTCCCTGCATGCTCAGTTGCTGCTAAAAGGAGAATCTGTTCCACGACATCAATCTTAGATGTGCAAGGACTGGTAGGTTGACGTATGATGTTTTCTACTAAGACAAGTCCAATTCATTGCTCAAAATAGAATGATATTTGAGATTGTTGAACAATTGAGTAGTAACCCTTGGAAGAAGTAGCAAAATGCATTTGTAACATGCATACGCATGCAAGGAAATTATTCTTAGCTGGTGTGTTAAACCAGTGGTCTTGCTCCAGTTACTAGTTTTCTGAGGGCCTGTTGGGTATCATTGTTGTTTTTGGTTTTTTGTTATTGATTTCTATTTCTTAAATGGATGAAACAAAAACAGAAAACAAATTTTTTTTAAAAAAAAAAGATTTTCAGTTTTTCCTGATTAATTTGAGTGCAATGTCCATGCTTTCCTTAAAAAAAATATTTCATGAAATGTTTTTGGTTTCCACTACTTGTTTTATGTTCCTTTTATTGGTTTTGGTTTCACAGTTTTGGACAGTAATATCAAACAGCCCCTTGGGTTGCCATGAGAATTGTTGAGAAGTTCACACCAAGGATTTAGAAGGCCACACAATAATATATGGATCTTGGGTGTGTTCTCCTATTGCTGATTGATTTTACCAGTGAAGCCTCTTGTAAAACAAGAGGAGGGCTCAAAAGATGGGGGACTCATGATATCTAGCAGTTTCATTTATACGTTTTCTACAGCACACCATAGCGTATCGCTGGTACTTCTGCTTGTCTGAAAGTTTATATCATGTTATGTAGGGACTGAAGAATTTCACAAAAAATGCTGCAAACATCCTTTCTTCGATGCTGAAAATAGACAATTCCTACTACCCCGAGGTATATTTTCTAAATATCTACTATATGCCGTCACAACTTTAATTTAAGAAAAGTGCTAATCTTGTTCTTGAGTTTTTTTTGTAGACACTGCACCGAATGTACATTGTTAATGCTAGTACCGGCTTCAAAAGGATGCTCTGGCCTGCTGTACAGAAATTTCTTGATGCAAAAACTATCACAAAGATACAGGTGGAAATTCTTTAGAAATTTGTAACCTGTGTTTGTTCAACTTTGCTTAGGTGAACTTGATAAAACATTTACGCCAATACAGGTCCTGGATACGAAGTCACTTCCTGAACTACTGGAAGTTATTGACTCAAGGTCTGTGGGATATCTACTTCCTTGCTTCTTTTGGTACTTCATGAAAGTTTTTCTGTTAACCCCTTGTGGATTTTGTTGTTTCAGTGAGTTGCCCGATTTCTTAGGTGGCACGTGTACATGTACAGCCGATGGAGGATGCCTCCAGTCTAACAAAGGTCCATGGAACGACACTGAAATAATGAAGGTTGGCAGTCTCTCGTACTTTATTTTTATAGTGGGATCTCTGATACCTATACTTTTGTGATCACTGGATGCCTTTCACTGAGCAACTTCTTCATTGCAACAGCTTGTACGTGGTTTGAAGGCGGTACGTGTGAGGCAAACGAGGAACACATTAGATGATCAGAAGTTGGATCCTTATATACACATGATCCCACTTGGTGTAGGTCTTCAGTCAACAATTATCCATCAATTACATAATTTTTCATGTGCTTTCATTATGAAATTTTATGTCTCGTTTTCAGGGCATAAATGATTTTGCATTTGTGGAGTCAGGGTCACATGTTGAACATGCATTCTTTACAGTTTCACGCAGCAGCCTGAAGTTTTCTTCTCCGAGTCCTGTAAAGGTGCTTTCTCAATCTGAGCACCATTTAGTGTCCCATCTGATACGCTGTAACATCCATCCTATACATAATGTTTCCTTGTGGACATCTGCTGTCTAGTGTTGACGGCCTGCTTTGACTTCGCTGGATTGTTTAGAACTCCTCTATCATGATAATACTTTTGGTTTTTGCAGGTGAAAGCTGCTGATTCAAGTCCTTTCTACAGTTGCGGTGATGATTTCTCTCCTGCAGAAAAAGCTATTGAATGTGTCTTAGACTCTCAGAGTCGTTCTTCCGTGATAAATGACATCAGGGTTGTTTCTCCTGATAAAGTGCCAACTTCAGAAGGTATTGATCCCCATTGTCTTGTTATGTTGCCAAAAGAATCTAGGATACTTTTCGTGAAAATCCATTGTCTTCTTTAATTTTTGTATGCGTAAATGATAACAATGAAGTTTCCATCTTCAGGTACTTCGTTGATCAATAATACATTGTGCAGCCTTGGTGGAGTACTTGGCAAGAAAAATATTCAGCATTGCGCCAAAATTTTAGTGTCTTTGATTGCAAAACTGATAGCATATTTGGGAGCTCTTCCTTTTGAATTGTGGGCAAGGAAAATCAGCGTTAATCCATCTGCTGTGGTTGACAATGGCGTGGAGAACCAGATGTTAACAACTGAAGCTGACCGGGTTGGAGACTACTTTCATTCGTATCTTCAGCGCCTCGAGAGAATGGAGGAACTATGTCAGGAGCTTAGTGCTAGAGCTGCTTCAATTCCACCAGAGAAGGACAAATTGCTTCAAGAATCTCTGCATAGGATTAAATCTATCGAGGTTGATCTAGAGAACACAAAAAGAGTAAGGCATAATTTGCACTTCTCACACTAATTCAATCCAACTAAAAAACTTGTGTGACCTGTTTCGCAACTGCTGCAGGTATTACATGATACTATGGTGAAACAATCTGAGATGTCAGAGGCAATACAAAATCTACAGCGATCTGAACTTCGTGTAAGTGTTCGTTAGCAATATTTAAGGTTTTAATTTATGTTGAGACTACTTTTTTCTTAAGGGAACAATTTCATGGTTCTGAGTCGGGAAGGATCCAAAGGGGTACATATCTCTCATAAGTCATATCATATCTGTTTTCTCCTAGGCATTATGGTTTCTATGCTTGAGAGAAGTCGAGCTGCTGTCTATCATTGTTTTGATATACAACTATATGATGAATACTGAGGAGCTGGCAAATTAACTGCAACTATTATAGATAGATTCCTTGCTTGGGTTTGGGGATTATTAAACCTTTGAGGTTATATTTCAAAACCAATTGTCAATGAGAGAAGTAACCCACATCTATATATGTTATTTTAAATTTTCAAATTCCAATGTGAATTGTATTTTCAACATGCCCCTTCGTGCAAATGTCTCTTTTTAGGCTTGAAGCGTCGACGCGGAGTGTTGGTATTGGGTCTACCGGGCTCTGATATCATATTAAACCGGTTTCATCTTAAAAGCAATTGACAATAAGAGAAATAGCTCAGGATTTGTACATGTTCTTACAAATTCCAATATGGGTTGTATTCTCAACGCTGATAAAAGTTTCTAGCTTTCTTTATAGTTGTAGAATGGGTAGATGAGAACTGAAACACAGGTCACTGTGCCTATATGCAAGCCTTGTACATGCATTGCATATAAAATATGTTTTTTTTTTTTTTTTGCTGCGTTTTTTGAACAATGATATTAAGTCGAATTTCCTGTTATTAGGTGTAGACTTGTTTAGAGAATCTTTGTCAAAGTGGTTGAAAAATCACTACGCAAGGACAGTAGCTTGGGGATTCCCTCTATATCTTTTGTTTCTTGTGTAGCCCTCTAACCATATTTTTCATATGTACGCAGCAAAGAAGATTCATCTGTTCTTGAATCATCGGGTATATGCTGCATATTTTAGAAGCCAAGAGCCTGCAGGATCTGGAGGCATGGTGATTGGATTATCTAACATTTTTTGCTGTATCATTTTCGCTCCCTCGTAGAAGTAAATTCCTGTCTTTAGTTGGAAGATATGCATACATCTTCGAGCAGGTCGTTTTTTCCACTGCTACATAAACGGCATAGGAAGCAGGAAAACAAAGGAAAGTAGAAGCGGAACTATTGCCTTGAGGTTGCACTTTAGCTTTCAGCCTTGGTGCTTGATGTTCTTTGTAGCTGTAGTTTCTCTTTATTCCAGTCGACGGATCTGTTAGAGCTTAATTAGACAGATCTGTAAGCGCTCATTTGTACAGAAACGAACCAATGATCAGTATAATTTGTTCTTACTTGTTTTCTAATGTTAAGTTTATTATCAATGAGCTCAATTTCTTCTTGACACATGCCAAGATTTGTAAAGGGAGAAAATGTGAGTTTGTTTACCGTTCCAGACCTCATAATACCGAGATTGATTATTACATGGCAACCAAGGAGCTGATTCTTGGAGTTCTAATGAACCCCTTGTCACTCAGATAAAGGGAAAAAGGAAAGATACATGTCTACGAAATCCTGCCAGAATGTCTAGAAGGCGAGATACATGTGTACCCTTGCCATTGACATATATTTATAACAGATGAATTGTTTCACATTGCTCTTGGACGCTATCGAACCTTGACCTCATGATTAAAAAAAATGATTGATTTATCATTATCCTAATTCTGCGACTTAGATCAAGATGATGGAGGTAATTCAATGATTAAAGGCTTTGCACACCAACTTTATCAAAAAAAAAGGCTTTGCATACCAACAGCCGCTTCCATAGAAAACAGGGGGAGAAAAAACGCAATTGATATACAAAAGTTCAACAAAGCACCCACCACCAAAGGTACAAACGATTTCCGTACAATATTTGTTCATGTTCTTCCTTCGCCCTAAAACTTCTTTTTATATAACCCCAACTAATCTAGCCTTTGTACATAACCGCACACTCCATACATGTTACATCACGACACTGGCAATGCTGCAACAGTTCAGGCAATGGTGCGGCACTTCATAAAAGGGTAACTCGAGAGTCCGCCTTTTGTGCAGACTAGATTGAGATTTACAGTTCAATCCTTCTTCGCCGCTTGGGATGGGCACGGTCAGGGTGCTTATTTATTCCCAGCTTGCACACCTATGGTACAGCTGGTACAATGTATATCTATCACACACGAGAGATATGGTTGTATACAGAATCCAAGTACGAGTAGTTCCTTCGACGGCCATACTCTAGTAGACTGCCATATGTCCGATCCCATATACCGACAAAAAAGGACTCAGTATCAGGGCTGAATGATATGCCAGAGATTTCACCAAAGAAGTCAATTTCCTGCTCCTCTTCATAACCCTTTTTGGCATCATACACATGCACAAAGTCTGCAGGTTCTGCAGTGGCCATGTAACGACCATCCGATGTATACCTGATTGACCGGATTGCACCTAGATTACCCTTCAGTACTACCACTGATTTAGACAGGTTCCGTACATCCCATACTCGACAGGTTTTATCCTGATTTCCAGTTGCAAAAGTCATGCCATCTGGATTCCAAGCTGACGCAAATGAGAAATCCAAGTGCCCATGTAAAGTAGCAACCGTCTACACGAAAAAAGAAGTTCCATATCAGCATCTTGCAGGTTTAGACTTTCAGACAAGGCAGATTATGGGAATACCTTCCCATCTCTAGGGTCGACCACAAGCCCATCGGGGTCGTCCCCGACAATCACCAAAAGGTTACCGCCAGGACTCAAGGATGTATGCTGCAATAAAAATTATGAAAGCTTGGTCATGATTCATAACTCTCACTTGACGCTGGACAAAAGTGAAATAGGCAATGGGGAGAGAAGACGGTCTGCTTGTAAACCAATGGCAAAGATCAATCACAAAAATATAACTCTTAGATCACTATGCCAAAAATTTAATCTTCAGATTTAATCTTGGAAGGTACAAAGATAAAACAAGATCATATATCATATTTAGCTCATAAAACAGGAACGGAAAAATGGGGATTGCGGCGGCAGCGTAGTTAAGTTGGCTGCTGCAATGGCTTCCCCACTACATGTTTTTAATATTTTTTAAATTTTAGGTTTTTGTTTTTTTTCCCCTTTTTGGTGTACTGGCAGCCTCACTTTTTCCACATGGCATGCAAGAGAATAACAGCATGAAAAACCCTCCACCAGTTTTACGTAGTAAGTATCCGACAAGGTTGGATTGCAGCAGGCATCTATGAACAGGGCAGGATAGGAAAGAGAAGAAAAAATTGCTCATGAAACTGGAGAGAAAGTACAAGGTTATCATGACAAGCAGTTCAAGCTTCAAGGAGATGAACAGAATTACAGATAATCACCAACAAAATTTGAATTAAGTGAAGCTTACATTGACAGGCCAAGGGTATTGGAAATGTTTGGTAAGCTGAAATGTTTCCATGTCAAAGTCTCTGACTCCGCAATCATTATTGGAGGCAGTAAAGCGAATTGCACCACTGTAAAAGAATCAACGTTTAAAGTTCTTCCACAAGGTTTTTTCTTTTTTCTTTTTCTATTTTTGGGGGGGGGGGGTCCACATAGGATGCTATCTTTGCCATAGTGCTCAAGGAAGAAAGACAATTACCTAGGAGCCGCATAAATTTCAAGCGCATTGGTGATTGCATTGTCATCATAAGTGGTCCTAGTACAAAAGCTCACACCCGGTCTTCTTAGGTTCTGCACATCCAATAAGAGAATTATTGCACACCTTCATCAGCAGAGTTTACACAGAGAAGCTTTAACATGTTGAATCTTCAGTCTGGTTCAGCAGGATAAATCCAGTGCGAAGTTTTAGGAAGAATGTTTTAGGAACTGTTTAGGCCTCAGTTGAGACGGATAGATAGGAGGGACACTGTTGAGACAGATAGCAGGAGGGACAAAGAAAGAGTCTTTGTCTACCAAGAAACCAGGAGACTTGCTCTGTCCAAATGAACTTTCACAAAGTGGCAACACCAGGGTAGTATAGGCTATCTGCTCAGAAGTGAGCCATAAATACTAACCACTTGCGAAAACAGCAGCAAAACTAACCTTGCAGATAAGCTCCCCTTGGAATCCTCCAGCAACAAGCAAATTGTCCTTAACCGCAAGTGTACTAACTTGAGTTTGTGTAAATCCTTCCAGCAGGCTCCCAGGGTGTTTCTATGCACAATCAAGATATTAAACACTTGCATAAAATAAATCACATCTAGGAAAATGTATCAAGGAAAACAAGAAAGATACCGGAATCAAAATATTCTCTCAAGTTCAGAGATTCAAACTAGAGGAGAATAACTCACCTCTGTCGGTGCTACATGCCCTGAGACATTGAGCACCTCTGTCTTGTTGCGTGTCAGGGAAGACCAATGGATGACACTGAAGTGAGACATGAGGTAGACATCATGTTTTGTAGTAGCCCAAACCAAGTTCCTTAACTACAAGAGTTAAGGATAATACGTTCAGATTTCAGTTAAATGGAATCATGGAAAGGGAAAGGAAAGAGGGAGATATAATATAAGATGGTGTTTTAACATAGTCAGTCAAGGTCTCAGTCTAAAAAATGATCCGGCAGGACCAACTCATCCCAGCATAGCCAAAGACAACTGAAGATAGATTGCAATCATATGAAGGACAGTTCTAGATGCATGCTACAACATCAGAAAAATCACAAAATCATAGAACACATCTAGCACTTGGATTGTTTTTAAGGGCACTTGGATATTAAAACCACAGCGAAAGAACTTGGGAGCCATAATGCGAGACATATCTACTGAAGCCATGTCTTGCATGGTAACCTAATAGAGTATCTCAACCTTCTTTGGAATGAAAATATTAAGATATTAGATAATAACAACGGTCATAAGATGTTATATGCACATAAAGGAAAACTTTTTCACAAAAAAAAAAAAAGCTCCTCTGCATCTTTCATTGCCACCTTATGCTTCAACTGCAAGCCTCATTTTACCCACTGCCAACCCTCCGAAACACTTGCCTCTCCACTCCCCATATCACAACAGCTTTGTAAAAACAGTTCCACACCAACACATGCTCCGAGTCAAAAGATCATGACCAAGTAGGCTTCAGATGTTATTAATGTTGTAGAAAAACTATGTAGGCAGCTGCCTAGGCAGAGGAGCCACAAAGTCCATCCAATTGAAGTTTAAACGACAGATAATGACGATCCCGAAGCCTAACTTTCAGGCCTGCCGAGGTCAAAGTTTCTGTCATCTTTACATAAAAAAGATTTATTCATAAATTCAAAGTTCTACCTTCCTGTTTTTACAATGATGGGAAAAAAAGATTTTTGGATTTTTGGCATATGGATGTTGTACCAAAAGGAATTGTAGTTCTGATGAATTGATTTAGTACGTACATGTGTGTTAGAACTTAGAAAAATGTATAACTTACAAGGATATTATTTAATGTTACTGAAAACAAATCATCACCCATCATATGCTTACTAAATTTATTCCTAAAACTAGGCTCCTTCTCTTTTATTTGTTTTCCAGTTCAGATTCCTTCTCCTTTCTTAGGAATAAACTATTCTTTGGTGCAGTAAACTATAAATGTCATAGAATCATGACGAGTTATGACCAAAAACCAGGACGAAGCTCGAACAATCAACAAACGGCTGAAGATAAAAACAACCATGCAGAAGACAACAACTAGAGGAGTTTTGATTAATCAAAGCTGAAATCAAAGAGATGCTACCAAAAAGAAACCTGGAAAAATCTATCTGTAACATTACAGCAACAAGGAAAAAGAGTACTGCAAGCAAATAGAAGTCCCGAATTATAACTAACTTACCTGAAAATGAAGAATAGTTGACTTCACTGATCTCGAGTTATGTCTGAAGTCATAATATTTTCCCCCTTTCTTCGTAATGTTGCAATCCTGTTGTCATGCAAAATGACATAGTCAGGATTACAAATAATCAGAAAAAGAAATCATCATGATTTTCATACAAAAAAGGGGATCAATGAAATAAAAGTAGTTACCTTTTGTGACCCTTCCCCTGAGTGGGCAATATTTTCATAGTTCGTATACTGTTCCAATCGAGTTTGCCGATACTTTTCCCTGGTAACACTAAGTCTTTCCCAAGGAATGCCTTGGATATCTCTTCCTCGTCTAGCTTCAGCAGCTGATGTATCAGCCTTCTTATCCTATATTCAACTCCAATTTAGTGGTTGCGCTTACAATTATGAATTCATAATAATATAATATAACAGGATATTCTTGGCAAGGAGAGTATATAGTCAATAAACTATGCTCTAGGCAATATTTCCCTTAATTATGCAGCATAATACAGCATTACTGACCAGATAGCCATATTCATCAGCATCTGAATCCGAGCCAACCAATTCTCTCTCACGAAAGTCCTCTTCCATATCATCATCAACATCCATCTCATACTCATCTATGAAGTCCGTGTCATCCCCATGTTGTTCTGACATCCTTAAACCCAAGCCTCCTAAATAAAGCAAATAAGATCATCAACAGAGCAGTGATGAGCGTATAGTGATTTCAGGTTCCCAATAAACAACATAAATTTTGAAGTTCCAAGCTACATGAGCAAGATCTTAAAGCCTAGTTTACGCCATAACAGTTTATGGGAATAAAAAACCAAACTTTTGTGTGCCCTACACCTCTACATTGAGTCAAAAAGAGGCAGTGATATTCCCTCGAGCATGCATTTAATCAGGGAAATTTAAAAACCCAAAAAAAAAAATATTCAGACAATCGTCTAATAAGATCTTATCTGCATTTTTTTTCCTTGAATCTCTTAGACAAGTTATGGTGGGGAAATGATTCTTAAACATATTCGTTCGCCATGAATGCGGCTTGAATTTCAATCTAATGGTTGAAGGGGCAATTGTATTGCCAATTTGACAAACCAAAACACACCACCACCAACTGTACATGAGCTACTTAGACACAACCAGAATATTCTTTGCATCCATGAAACCTAAGGAGAATGACCCCAAGACTTCTTGCATATGCATAATTGCCGAGTAACAACTCCATCAAAAACTTAACTTGATGATTTAAAAGAAATCCATTATATTCAGTGTCGCAAAAATATGCTAGAGCACACATCACAACTTCCTCATCAAACTAGAATATAACCAACAAGTCAAAACTTGTGCCCTATCAAAACTAATACTCACTCCATCCCATAATTTTTGGGACGGGATGCACTTTGAAGTTTAATTTGTGACAATCAAACATAATTTTTTGCAAAATTGTTGCGGAATACTAATTATATGGTATTAGATTGTGAGCTTTAAGCTTGTGCCAAGAAAATAATTTTCTAGCATTGTTAAGAATAAAACCAAACATCTTGAAGTACATGCCAGTTGCATAAATTATCGGACTTGACAACATTGTGGGACTTCAAGCACTTGACAACATCATCAAACAAAAGCAGTAACATAAATTTTTTCCAAAAAATAACTATAACACCAAACCCTAGCAAATCAAAACAAACATATAAAAAACGTGCTCAAATCCTATCGCAAAAAATACAATAACACCATCAGCTGCGCAGCTCGTTAGGTTTAACATTTCATTCCAAAAATCAAACCAACAATTCACGAATCTGTCATCACAAGCAGAAGATCTACACCAACAAAATCAAATCAAAATCAGAATCAGAATAACAAATTAAGCAAAAATTAATCGAAAAAAGAGAAGATACCGATCGGATCCCTAATCAGTATATCGCCGTCTTCGTCGTCGTCGTCGTCGTCGTAATCATAGCGTGAACACGAACAAGGAGAAACGACGTCGTTTGAGGGGATTGATGGAATTGGGGGTGGAGGAGGTGGAGGTGAAGGGTGGGGGGCCTGGGGGCTGATTGAAATTACGTGGATCGAATGGAATGGTTCTCGACCGCGCTGTGTCTCCTTCGCTGTCTGTTTAATTATTTTCGGGCCGAAATGATGGAAGAGGTGCACCATTTGCTATGTTGAAATGATGGGTAACGTGGTTGACATTTGTTTGACTTGATCATTAGATAAAAATTCGATTTAAGTATTATTTATAAAATTTATGAATTAAATTTAAGTTTAATTTTAATTTTATAAAATTATCTATAATTTGATTGATAAGTATACGAATCAATTGATTTATAAGCTTATCAAATTGATTCGACTATAATTTGTTTAAAATTCATATTTATATGCACACATATATAATTTATTTTTTATAAATACATACATAATATTCAAAATTCATGTAAAATTCTAATATCTTTTTTGTTTATATTTTTTCTAAATACTATCATATATATATATATATAGTTTAAAGGGTTAAAGTGTATTTAGTCATATCATAAATACTACCATAATATAGTCATAGTTTGAACATCGTTTCTTAATAATCTGATCCTTAAATATGATAATCTACTCTAATAAAAAATATTAACAAAAATTGAAATTATTCAAGTACATTATCCTTAAAACTAAAAACCATTAGAATGAACGATTTAAAATAGTCCTTAAACAACCTATATCATTCCAGAACGTACATGTAATCGATACTGTCAAATTTTACAAACACGATGTAAACGTATAGGTGACGATATTCATATGCATAGTTGATGATAAACGATATCGACTATCATATTTTTAAGAGTGTTTTTAGTCAAGACAATTAAAGACAATTTATTTTTTTATTTTTAATATATATATATATAATAATAATAATAATTGGGTGGTCGTGTGTCCAAATAAAAAGATTTTTTTTTTCAATTTAAGATCAATTGATGTGTCAATCTTGTCAATCTAAGGATATCTAGAT